>JABFPB010002488.1:0-19987 GCA_022817645.1 Ceratoteleas bidentatus
CCGGAGTTTCTCCCGATCACAGGTGGAACATCCACCAGTTTTCTCCAGAGATTCTCCGATGCTGTGCTGTGCGGGACTATGAATATTCGTAAACATGTGTATGATTTTACATGGATTTCTATTAAAAAAGTAGGAGCTCTAACAGACACACCTCTAAAACACGTAGATTCGACGTGGAATCTATGAGGAAACTATGTCCGAATGTTCCTCCATGTAGAATCCACGTGGATGCCATGTTCAATGTCTATATGGGAGAAACTAGTTCATGACGATTTCATGAAGAATCATAGACATTTTTATGATAATTCATACAGTTTCATACATCTGCGAAATATCTCTTACACGTTTCATCAATGGAATTTCATGTATGAAGTTTCATGAAACACCCAGCGACTTTAACCAGGTTACCCTTAAAAAAATTAATACAATTTTTTAACCCACCTTCTTCATATTTTCAAACAAACAGTTTCGCCCCAAAATAAAAAACCTCCCAAACCGAACCCTTCTCCTAATCACAAAAGCTCTCCCCTCAGTTTAGCTTCGGGACTCGGCGCCTCGACCGCAGAGCCCTCATCAAAAATTCCCTCCGACCTCAAATTCCCGAACATCCCGGCGACCGAAATTCCGTCAAATCGCGACGCAACGCAAGACAAATAGCCGCCTAAACAGCGAGCGCCGCCCAGCCGAGCGTCGATGGGAATTTCGTCGCCTTGTCACCCGTGGCGTATTACTCTAATTCCCGGCGCCATCAGCCGCGTTTAGGTGTTCCCTCGTCGGTATGCGGTATTGATTTGCCATCATCTCCAGCGCCGAGTGGGTGTTCTCTCGCGCTTCTGGGCCGAGCCTCGGCAGCTAACGCATGCTCAATCTGCCTCCGAAACATGGTACCGGCGTGGAGGAGAGTCGCGCCGGAGGCTGCGGCTTTAGTCCAGTCAAGGCCTGCTTGGGGCTCGGAGCCTCGCCGGGCTCCACGATAGACAATCACGCGGCTCGCGAGACATTCATAGTGGTGACATTGGCGCCGGAAGTTTCGTGCAGATTTCCACGAGATGGTCCATATTGGAGGTAAACTGTTGGGAGTAGGGAAGGGAATTTTGGGATGCCTGTTTGAAATTTTTTCTGAGAATTTTGGAACTGGAAAAGATGAAATTGATACAGGGGGGAAGACTAAGTTGAGTTCTTGAAAGGTTTCAGATTTTATGAGAGATTCTATTTGGAATTTCTTTGAGAGACGTTGGTTCTGATGATAGTTCCATCTGAAAAGAAAAATGTCTTTGAAATTTGGGAAAGACTGCAAGTTTATAATTGTTTATATTAAATGTTTTCAAACATCTTCGATCTAGATCCTCTTTGGTGACATTTTGAGATTTCTACTTTGGTGAAACTTTGAAATTTCTTGGATTAGGTAAAATCTGGGAAGGGACCTAAGAAAAAGATTTTCACTTTTATCATTTAGTTTTCACACTGCTCAACAAGTAATTGCTCATTTCAGACACACTCGTGACCGTGACAGTGCTCCCGGGTTCATTTTCGACACTGACATTTTCGACCCCATGGATTGGACCTCTCTTCCGGGAGACCAAGGATGACAACTTATCGACCTTTCGAACCGTTCAGTACAAACCTGCGAATTTAAATTGTTTCAATTAACTAAACCAAACTTTCCGGCGCGTTTTCACCTGTTTTTGCGATGGTATAGTGAATAGGAGCGAAACTCGGCGAAAATGAAGCGTTTTTGTAAACGTCGTAAGATCGAACTCTACATATCTGGACAATGGTAGGATAGATATTTATCATTACACCAATTCTTTCAGATGATTTTCTTTTTCTATTTTACTTTTATTTCAGCCCAGTGTACAAAATCGCAAAGAATGCTTAGTTGATGAAATTTCGAAAAACGCGCTTTCGTGTGAATCTGAGTGTCCCGATTTCGGGCGCTGATAAATTGCACGCTTCGTTGACTTTGGTTTCCAAATTTTCGAAATAAGCTGTGCGCGGTATGTGTATTATGCAATAAACGATATCAGAGATGCGACATCACAAATTTAGCATTGCTACATGTAACCGATATAAGCAGTGGTTTAAGGTTCTGCGCGTGTGCTTGATTCAAAGATGTTTCCTAATGCATAAGGCGGTAAGAGAGCTGAATAACGTTCGGCTAAATCCAAGTCTTCCACAAAGATAGCGTAATGCATTGTACACACTGTTTCCAAATTTCGTTACATTGTAACAATTTTTGTTAGAAAAATGTTGTTGACTTCCATTAATAATGTTTATTAGTTTTGTTTTCTTATTTGCCTATATTTTGTTAAGAGAGATATTTTTATAGAATGTGTATTTCAGTATGAGTTGACGAATTTCAATTGACGAATTCTAAAGTGTGTACGGAAAATGCAATAGTATAAAACAGGCTTATATGAATAAATTGTATATATATCAACGTAACTGTAAGACAATTATGTGATGATTTTTGGTGCAAAAGAGCGGTCGAATGTAAAATGCGAAGCTGCGTTTTTGTGAGCGTAAGTGAATGTTGGGTGTTTGTAAGAGCAATTATATATAAGTTACGGTATAATATATATACTATGAAAAACGTTGTGAAATGACAATAAAATGTAGATTATAGGCAAATTATGGGAGGCATTTTTACCCAGATAAATGTAAGGTCTCAAACTTCAATCAATGAAGAAATTAAGTGACTTTTTCTTCCTTTACCAAAAAAAAAAACATTTACATTTTTGGGACGTTTGAGACGTTTTTTCAAATTATGTGAAAAAACGTCTCATAAATATTAAATATTATTAACAATCTTTGGCTATAAGATTATGAGAAACGTTCACCCTAAATTCGAATATAGGAAATCACAACATCGAATTATTTTGTGAAATGTATTTCCATTTACAACATTTGAAATCAAATTTCGTTCTACTTTCGTAAGACAATACACCTAGTTAAGGAAAATAATAATTAAGAATCACTAATTATAAGGCTACGTTGGTTTAAGATCTGTAAATAACGTATGAAAGAGCGCAGAATTCCTTTAAGATTCGGAACGAGATAAAACCTATCCAAATGAAAATGAATATGTGAGTGAATTATTCAAATGGATAATATCGAATGTATACGAATGGTTCAAGTTATTTCGATTTATCTGAACGAGAATGCGATTATCTTATCTGAATGTGTAGAAGCAATGGAATAAATAAATAACAGGATGCCGAAATGTTTAATTTCATTTAAAATCACCAGATTCCCTTCCCTAAAATTGTCTTTCGAGAGATAAGGTTGAGCTTATTAAATCTGTAAGTTCCCCATAAGGATAAAGGATCCTAAGTGAAAAGGTGGGGTAGATTCCTCTAGATCCTGAAACGCCATTAAGATAAACATGGTGTAGATTCCCTCATATCTGACAATATATTTCAGATTTGTATGAGGAATTACATTCCTCCTAATGAGATGATTTCAAACATCTGACAAGATGAGGCAATAACTGATGTTATCTCTATTACATTTTCCAACTTGTTTCACGTACTTTCTGCGATTATTGGTTAAATATTTTCGAAATACATTTTGTAATAATATATTGTATAACAACGTACATTGTATAATACTTCTGCAGTATAATAATTCTATTTATGGATCTGCATCAGTCGTAAATATAATTATCGGTATAGTTTCGCAAAGAGGAATGCATTATAATAGAGGAAGAATTATAGCGAGAGAAAAAGAAGTAATCTTACAGAATAACCATTGTTTATTTCTTACAAAAGTTGTACACATTTTTTTATTTTATCTATAGGCCAAACCAGTAACTGAAAAATGAATTGGTAAGACATAGAGCAGTATGTATTTTTACATCTTATTTAGCCAAAAAAAGAAAAAAATCCCGTTCAGGGATATATATGCTGTCGAAACTGTCGCTACCATCGAAACAGTTAAATGTTATCTGTTTTGCGAAACGAGACAATCGCTCGTTTATTTTCTTTTACTCCTAATACGCTAAGAAAATATTGTTGGCATTCACGAAAATATCAAGTTTTCCTGTCAAAAATGACAGGAAAACTTGATAAGTTCGTGAATGCCAACGACTAAATACTTCCAAAATTTTTAATGGTAAGATATTTTATTAGAAAAAGTTTCTATCTATTTTATACCGTATTTAATAAGCACTAAATCTGCTAACATGATACATTTCTGGTACATTCCAGAAATCTCTGTTTACGAATAATGGTCATTTTGAGGTAAATTACGATGAGTCGTGTGGCTGAACGGCTTAGATGGAAGGGAACAATGATTTAGAAAAAGTTGAAATGTCGCTTGTGGATGGTTATATTAACAGCTATATTCTAAACAGCAACGTTTTCTAAACGTTAATATAACCATCCGTAGGTGACATTTTAACGTTTTGCAAACCTATGTTCCCTTTGGGAGGTAGAGTCGCAAACTACCGTTTTAAAGGCATATGGGATATTTGGGATATTATTTTTGCCCGTTGCCGTTAAATTACCATTATTGCCAGGACTTTAGGCACATACAATATGGTTTCCCAATGTTCCAAAAATGTTTCAGAAACGTACTGAGGTCATATTCGAAATATTTCTCCAGAATATTCCGAGTACCAGGAATTCTTCAGAGTATTTCGGAATATTCCTGGTAAATTTAAAATATTCCTGTAAAATTTTCTGGGTATATTCCTGGAATAATATATAGTATTAGAGTAAGATCGTCATTTTTATTGCGTTTAAGTGATACTCGTGTTATCTACAAACATCAACAATACGTCAATATAATGTTTTATGATGTGAGTTTTCGTTATGTGAGAGAATTTTCGCAGTGATATTTTAACGTGTTTCTGAATTTGGAGAAAAATCTTATCACAATTTGGACGTTCTTTCATTTTTCCGAAGTGACAGCTTTTTTATGAAAAATATCTTTGTAAATGAGGTATGTTAAAGGAAAAAATATCTTTAGTGATTTCAAAACACATTCATTTTCAAAGAACCAGAACAATATTTTAAAAACATCGTCCTTAAAAAAGATGAGAAACTTCACAAAATCAAGATTAATCCGACTATTCTTCTACCTTGCAAAAAATAATGGATACAAACTAACTGAACTGACCATCTTTCAAATGTCTATTTTAAATTGACAATTGTTCATTTAATTATTATTTATTTCCTTCGAATAATAAAAAGCGATTTTCAGAAATACTAAGAATAAAACAGCTACAAAAAACAATAAGCATAAATAAAAAGTTAAACAGTTTTCGACTAATTTAGCAGAATATTCAAAGCCATTCAAATTTCAATGGCTTCTTATTTCCGTTATCAATCTTTTTTTCACTTACTTGTTTACGAGATATTTAGACATATCTTGTTCCTTTTTACAGAAGATTTTCGATAGCTGCTTTAGCATGGTAAATTAATTTTCCAATTGATGTACCATGTTAATCAAATTTTGATCGCGAATCAATCAACGAGACATTTGACCAGTCCCCTCGCTGATAGGGTTACTAAGAAAGTATTGATCAGTGTAATTGTAACCCAGACTGTACATCCTGATAGGGTTTAATACGATAAATTGTCCGCAATCACACTCAAACGGTGTGCCTGGTCACTCTGCGCCGGAGATTTCATTTCACTGACTGCGTATAGCTCGACCATATTCGCCGCACATTTTCTCTCGTAATTGACTAAGGTATTATCTACAATAAAACAATATACGTTACAAATATCTGCCACCGAATATATGTTATTATTTAAAATTATACTTCTCCACCAACAACAAATTGTAACATACAAAATCACACGAAAAAAAGTCAATTTGTTTAATTTTTTTTCCGCACATAAACTAAGGAATGATTGAAAATCATTCCTCATTGAAACAAAAAGTGTATTACTTTTTGAAACCAGTATTAAAACAATATTTTATTATTTATTATTTCTATATATATATTGGTTTGCGAAACTTTGGCGTATAATATCCTCGTTCTGGGAGCAAACTTTGAAAATTTGTGTAGTTGCAGCAACCGACGTAAACAATTTTCATTTAAAATCTCATGAAATCGCCAATATTTTCTGATTTCTGGATACAGAGCACCCTTAAAAACAAAATCTTTCCGTTCCCATAAAGATTTCTCTTTTTCCAAAATTCTTTCTTTCGTAACAAAATTATTTCATTCAACCTTGTTTTTGAGTGACTTCGTGAATTATTGGGAAGTAAAACGAAGTAAATTGTGAATTTTCACTTAATAACGATAGATTTGCAGTATATCGAATTCCGCTTTAGAATTACGCTGTACGATACAGTATATCGTTCCATATTGATCACGTCGCTGTACCGGGCAGTCGCACTGCAACAGAGTTATTTACTATTAGTTTGATACAGATATTAATTTGATTCTGTGCGTGCATTGACGCACACGTCGGAGTTACTAGTGATCGACATTATCCGCCACCTGTCATTGCCCGCGCGCAGACGGCTGTATAATAATGTTCCTGTACGTGTTCATTTATGGAAACACATGAAGTTTGAACGGTTCCGATGCATTACAGAGTTCTGTCGAGTTTTTAGAAATTCAATTACAAGAGGACTGATATTTTTCATTATGACACGGGGGATTTGGATAATGTGAGAAAACTGTTCACTACGCTGTAAAAAAGTAATTGAAAAAAGGCAATTGAAAGAAGTCAGAAGCGAGAGAAAATTTGAATACCTTTTTATCGGCTTATTGATTTTTACAGACATTTCATTCTTCGTACTTCTGAAAATCGCTCTTCTATTACTCGACGGGGATTATGTTTACCATTAAAAGTTAAAAAAATGATAATTACTGCTATTAATCGATTAAAAGTAACTGAAATTTCCAATAACCGATTTCGAACTTAAAGAAAGTGAATTAAAAGTGAATTAAAAAGTTTTCAGTTTAATTACTTTGTATTCCTTATTTTTTGCAGGGTAGAGACGTATTTAGGATTTAGAAACTGAGAGACTTTGAAATCTTCTTTGTACCTCTGAATTTTATCAACGTTTTTAAGAGAAATATTGTTTAAATAAATTCAATAGAAATATATCCCCCAAAAAAATATTTGAAATCAGTTTACCTTTTATAGAAAATATGTGAAATATGAAATCTGCGCTTGACCAAATGATGTTTTTATAGATAGAATAATCCGATTGAAAAAATAATATTAGAAATTACTAAAAAGATTGGAGACAGAGTGATGTATAAATATTTTGCAATTGCTTTTGTTTGTGTTTGACAATTTTATTTTATTCATACATCGAACTACGTCAGAATAACAGTAATAATAACAAAAATAAAGCAAGATAAGATATTAAAAAAGTTGTAAAATAATCTTTTGTTATCCGTGCCGCAATAACTGAAAATGAAATATGGATCAAAGAGGACTGAACATTTTTAATGTAAATATTTCCTACACTCTATACATTTTATTGTCTGTAGAACAATACGGTTTTATCGAATATTATCTGGGTCTGTAAACTCTCTAAACAATATACGAAGACATATATTTATATCTGTTATATTTTTTATTGCAATTGATTTATTTATTCTTTATTATTTTTATGAAATAACATAAGAGATTTGCTAACCTTTTTTTCCTATTTACCGTATTAAATTCCCTTGTAAAAAATATATAATGGAAATACATTCGGAATATATTTCCAATATATTATAAATATATTTTCCTTTACCCGGAAATGTATTCTTAACCATTTAAAATAAAAATTGCATGTTTACTAAAATACTCTAAACATTGACAGTATCTTTTCTTATTTCACGTTACATCTATTTGATAAATACCAAAGTTGAACATTTGCTAAACTTCAAACCTAAGAGACGACTTATTTCAAACACCACATTTGACTCTCTAATTCGCCTTTAAGCTCTTAACCTTAGTGGCTTGGACGATTACCGGATAAGCGTTCGTTAATCTTCTTTCACAGCTCAAAATTTGCATGCCACTTTTGTTTACAATTGATGCACGATTTAATTTTATAATTAAATCCGATAAAGTCTGTAATTAAGGTCGCAACACAATGGACTAACGCAACAGTGCGAAAGATAAAAAACTAATTATAACTAATTCGAGATTAGGGGTTTGCGTAAAGCTGCAGTTACCTTATCGACGCGAAACTGATTGTCTCTGTAAAAATAGACGATTAGAAAAATTAAATTCAATTAGCTTACCTTTACATAGATTGAAAAAAAGGTCAAGAAAAAATGGGAGCAGAAATATGACCAAAAAAACGTAAAGGGAAAATGAGGAACCATTTTTGTAGTTAAAATTAACAAAAATTAACAAATTAGACGAAAAGTACTAAAATAAAGGTGTAAAAATTAATCATTTTATAACTGATTTTTTGACATTTATTTCATTCGTTTTAATGCAGTTAAATTGCATTTCTTCAGACATTCAGGAATCATTTTATTTTTATTTAACTGTATAACATTAAATTTAAAATACTCATATTTAATAGAAATATTCACTATTCTTTCTCGAAATGTTAATCATCGTATTTCTCTGATTCGAATGCATTTTTTACAGATGATTCCGATTCTCATATTATGTCTCTTCGCAACTGCACGATGCGCTCTTCCCACTTCAGACTTCCATTCCAGTATTTTCGATTCTGATTTTCCCAAAAACTTCGAAAATCATAACCGAATCGATGACATAATGATGAAGACATATGTAGTAAAACCTCTTCCCAAAGTAAAACCACCGTCTCCTGGAAGAGTGCTACCAGCCATAGGCAAACATCCGGGATTACATGAGGAACAGAGTGGATCAAGCTTCATTGACAGTTCTACTAGGGTACCATACCAATCTACAAATACCCTAACAACTACCACAAAAATAACAAAAACCAGCGAATCAACCGTAGAAAATTCCCGAGAAACAACTCCAGAACCAAAATCCTCAATGTCGTCTTCGAAGTCTTCGGTGGACGTGACAACACCATCTGGCACAACGACTGATTGGACGATCGAATGGTGTAGACAGCAGTGTAAATTGGGAACTGGCGGAACAGCTTGTTACTGTGATATCGTGCCTTAGACAGTTTGAGAATTCAATACCACATAGGTATCTTGAAGCTTAACACGTTTTTTTGTATATACATTTTTGATTTTGTGTTCTTACGTTTTTGTCCTGTTTTTGTCCATTGAAACGTTACAAGTAAAACTGATAACGTTTCAATGGACAAAAAAAATACTACTTGTTTCTAAATTTAAAATTTAATTTATTGAAAAGTACTTAGCATTTTTCTTACAGAGGTTTCATTTCTGTTTATATTGATACCATGAGCCAATGTAGTACTTCTGTGTTATTGATTATCACAACTTTCCGTCTGCGACGGAAATCTCCGCCTATCGTGTGTCGATAAATGTACCTACCATCAGTACAATGTAGTTATGAAACATCAAACTTATCTACAGTGAATCGTTTATGATGTATAGTCACTATTTATTTTGGTTCTTATAACTGAAGAATCTTATTGATTTTATTTAAGAAACATAAAAAAGTTATAAAGCAAAATATAATGAATTATTTTATTCGACCTTTCCTCAACATAGTTCCACCTTGAGTAAAACATCAAATGTAGTATAAAAAAAGTTCGATAATCTTTTGCGACATTGAAGTTATTAATCCAATATGACCATACAAAAAACCAACTCATTTCTGTTCTGCAATCTCAAGAATAATTCATTTTATTAGAACGAAGAACATCGTTACACCTTACAAAATTGAATTACTTCAAACCGTACAAAGTTTCATACATCAGAGCGTGGACCGCAAGAATATCAATTCTCTTCAACTTATCATTCACAGCATCATGTTTCTCGCTCTTTCTTTTCAAGTGAGACATCAGCAATGCTGCGCAAATGTAGGAATTATTATTCTTGACCTGCAAGAGACCATCTACAAAACTCAGAACGTAGTCATCATCATCATCATCATCATTCTCATTTATATACATCAGTGTTATAAACTTCTCACAAACTTCAATGATCTTAACAAAATACTCCGGACCAAACAAATTGATCCACACATGTATCTTCCCGCCAAAAATCACAGCAAACTCATTTGGATTCAGTGCCCAAGTGAACTCCTTGATCCAAGCCAAGTACAAATAACTCTGTACATCCTGCCAGGGTTTGACGAGAGAGTTGAACAAATCCTGCAAGCTGTTCGCAATCGCCATGTCGACTCTCTTCCCTTTCGTCGACTTAACAAACGCGATTACAATATCTCGCACCAGCTCATTGGCTGGATAGGTATCATCGCCATTGTCATCCTGCACAGGTTTTCCGAAGTGTTCAGTTGCGAATTTCCGCAGACGCTCAGAGAAGAACAAAATCTTCTTCTCGTTCTTCTCTCCACATAGAAACACTTCCATCAAGAAGTCAGTTTTAATTGAAACCGAGTTCTTTGTCAGTGCAGAGTCGAATACATATTTCTGCACCAGTTCCCTCTGAAGCTCATCCGCCAGAATGTCACCAAAACTCTTGTCCAACTGAGAGAGAATGTTTCCTACCAGGTGCTTTGGCAAATCTGGACACCCTTCGATTTCAACAGACTCATAGATAGCCAGCATTTTGATTATGTAGAGAGATACGTATTCGTTAGGAATCTTCTTCACACAGGTCAGATCTGTGAGAACCTTTTTGTCTTCGATTGCTTGCTTTTGCAGGCATTTCTGTAAAAGCATCCAAACTCGTTCGCTGGGTTCTTTGTTAAAAAGCTGCCAGATTTTCAACAGGATAACTCCATGAATAGATGGATGACTTTTGTAGTCTGCCATAGACTCCAGGGTCCTCAATTTGTCTTCCTTTGGAGCGATTGCGCAGAGAAGTTCGACCATCTTTTTAGACAATGCAACTCTTTCGTTCAAGAATCCAGAAATGAAGCTGATGACGAGTTGAAGTGGAGTACGACACGCTGAGTGGAATAGAGCTGACTCACAAACTGACAGCAAGTCGGTGTTGAACAACTTCTCCAAGATGTTCAGGGATACAGGAGGATTTGTCAGTTTCATCCCATTGACGCACTTATCTATCTGTTCGCGCAACTTCGCGCTTTTTTCGTCGTTTACATCGAATTCTGGATTTGATGGGATTAAGGGATCAATCAGTTCCTGGTACTTATCGCCATCGAGGAGTATTGCTAGTACTTGAACAGCTTCAAACGACTTTGCCTCGTTTAATTGGATAACAGAAGCGTTAACGAACTTCACTGGGAGGTCCTTGTACCATCGCATATATTTCAGGAAACGCTTAGTATTAGGTCTAGTGATATTCTGCTCACACACCTTTCGGTATTCCTCCCACTGATCCAGAATTTTTTGGTATGTCTTCCTTAAAATAGCAATGTCTCCAGGGTAAATATATGTTAAGTCGACTTTATCATCTGGAAACCATTTCTTGTGTAAGTCAGAATTATATTTCCCAGTGAACGACTTCATGTTCACAAAGTCATTGTCTGCCCCAGTAGTATCTTTCTTCGCTACAACAGTTTCTTCGTAGAACGTGATGAAATCTGGATAGTCTTCCAAACGGATTATAGAGGTTTTCTTTCGATGCTTCTTTCTTGTCTCTGACACAATATCGTTGTACCTCTCGACGGCATACATTATAGAATCTACCGTTCTGTATTCATCATCCAAACCATCTTCAGAATAACTCAGCGGTACCAGCTTAAGAAACTTTTCTAAGCAAATTCTCTCAAACTCGAGATTCGTGTAAAGAAAAATATTATACGACCCGTAAGTCGTAGCATATTTCAGTCTCATGTAATCTCTTATGTAGCCATCAGGATCCATTTTGTTCTTGAACTTGAACCTTATCCCATCCTGCATGAATTCAAGGGTACTCCACTGATATCGGTAGCCATTAGATACTCCCAGGACCTTCGCGATTTCCATGATCCCATCCCATTGCTTCTGGTTGAGTTTTTCAAGGTCAAATTGCGTTTTCAAGTGTGACAAAAAGTTGTCGAGCATTACTCCTTTTTCGTTCTTGTGCCTTGATATGAAGTACTTTAATAGTTCTAATAAACATTCCGGATCTCCATTGACTTTGCAGTTATCAATCAACAAACAAATCAAAGCTTGTCGGTCTTTGGCGTCAGATCGTTTCGTGATTTGACTTTTGACGCTTTCAAAGATGTCCTCAAACGGCAAGTAAACCCTCCACGATTCCTCCAATTTATCGAGCTTCCAATCACTGTCGTTCTCCAATCTCACTCTGGCAATCCTGATTCTGTCACCTTTCGGCAGGATACAGAGAAACTTTGGCGTTATCAGTTTGGGATGATCAAACAAGCTGGAACCATATTTCTTCTGGAAAGCTGCAAGTGTCACCGAAGCTTTCTGTCTGTCTCGAAGCTTCTCTAGATGTTTGGAGATATCTTCATAGTTGAATTTGTATAACTTCTCAGGAAAGAACTTCGATAACATCGCAGCAAACTCTTCTTCACTAAGTCGATCTGAAACTACATCTAAACACAACATCGGCAAAAATATCTTTGGCTTGTCGATTAAAATCTGAGCTCCCTTCTTCAGGAACACCCTAGTTCTCCTCTTGCCAAAACTCAAATTTAGCGTCTCCTTGGTTTTAGAAACAGCTTCGCACAACTCAAACAGGACCTCAAAGTGGTCTTCTAGAAGGTTTGGTAGGAACCGCTCATAATTCCGCAGATCGATTTCCGGAACCAGTCTGGTTCTTTGGTCTTCCTTCGGTTTCGCCTTGGCAAGATAAGAAATTACCAAACTAGGATATTTGGCAAACAACTTAATTACAAGGTTTTCCGGTAGAACCACGCGATTCTTCAAGACCTGCTCGTTCAAGAAATCCTCGGAACAGGCTGCCAGAAGTGGCAAAGCTTCCTTTTGACTATAACTCTGGGAGATCTCCAGATAGAAGTTCTCGGCATACTTGGGGTTCTTCTTTTTAAGATCTTGGGAGACTTTGTCAATAAGTTTGTGACGTGTGATGTAGGAAACTTTGGAGAGTAATTTGTCGTTGAAGTTGTCCCAGGTCAAAAGCGATTGGTCTTCCTTCGGAAAAAGGTCTGGAACCTGTAGAGCTCGCTGGCACAGAAGAGGATGGCTAGTTTGGAGCGCCTCCACGATGGCGCTGGTGTTGTTGGCGATCTTGGCGACCTCTACATCGAGAAGTGGTTTCAGGGCTTTGGGGAAATGCTCAGAATTGTGTTTGTCATTGGCTGCTAACTCTTTTGCGACGACGTTGACAAACTTGTACTTTTCGCCAGCAGTGTCGCCAGGTATCTTCTGGATGCCGTAAAGAAGAGTGTTATCGAAGTTCATGGCCTTTGATGGAGGCATTGCGCAATGTGGAAATAAGTGACCTGTATTGCTATCTGAAAATAAAGTGGGATACAAGAAGAATTACGGGTTTTGGTAATTTAATTTTTCTTGTAGAATTCGTTTAATTGGTTTTTAATTTGTTCGTGAATTGGTTTAATTTTGTTTTCGTGAACTTTTCTTAACGTAACTCTCAGGTAATCATTTATCTTTACATTAGTGCAGGTAGGTTTACCCTTGGAAAACTAAGCAAGTATTGGATTCAATAATTCAAGATGTTATACTCTGGTGCAAAATATTTATAGCTCAACAATTTAACACGTATGCAATGATCGGATTTAATATTTTATCATACAAATAACTTTATTGTAATATCTAAGTACCGACAGGAATATAGCAATTACTATCCGTAAATAGCCGAACAAGAATACCGGTTTTATAATTATTCTCTGAATTTTCTAATTCTCAGTTAATTAAAAAAAGTATAGTACGACAGTAATTGCAGACGCTGGAAACGCACTGTTTTCTTCTTCTCTCATGACGTCACTTAAAGTCGTATCAGCGTTTGCAATGTTACACTTGTAACTTGTAACTTTAAAGTCACAGCTTTACAAAGTTAACTATACTAAAACTAACAATATTATCAATTAAGAATTATCTCGAACATATTTTCGGATAATCGCATAAAGAAATATTATGTAACGTAACATATGTTGAAATTTTATATTGCATGTTAGTACTTAAA
Organism: Ceratoteleas bidentatus; assembly: GCA_022817645.1. NCBI lineage: Eukaryota > Metazoa > Arthropoda > Insecta > Hymenoptera > Scelionidae > Ceratoteleas > Ceratoteleas bidentatus. The sequence continues at coordinate 14,096 of JABFPB010002488.1, forward strand.
TGCTTTTCGAATTGTTAATATTGCAATAGTTGTATGTAAACAAAATATAACCTAATATAAATTTGGAATAAACGAATCAGCATGAGGTATCGATGGAAATATAGATCAGCGTGACGAATTAAAAAATTGCAATACTTACCTAAAAACTCCTTTAATTCTTATATGTTCACTTCGTCTAATAATAGTAGTAATTACGACATTCTTTCTTATAAACACGCAAAAACGTGCGATTCCAGCGTCTCGCATAAAGTGTCACTTCGCACGACTGCGGCGTCTATCTAAACTCAACTCGATTGCAACTTGCAAAACGTTGATCTCGCGATCAATGAATCATATCAGGAGCGTACAAACTCTTCTCACGCGCCCTACTAAAACTAAAAGATATTGAAATTAATAAATATTAGAATAAAACGAAAATAAAAAAGGGGGATGTAAAAGGAGATGCAAAAGTATCAAAACATTCTTCCGTTTCAGATGAGTTTTAATACTTATAAGTCGGTGTTTTCTGTATTTTATAATTGCAAATTTTGTATAACTATATAATAAAATAACTTGCCTCCCCGTGTTAAACCATACTTAATTACAAATGATGAATAGATTTGGATTGTACAATTTTGATAATATGTCATTTATTTTAAAATGAGAAAAAAAGGAGTTTTTTAGTTTAGACAAATAATACGCATCGAGATGATGCCATATTGATCATGTCTATTATGACGGAGACCAGATTTATTTCCCATGTGACGTGTAAGCTAATTTGAAATACTAATATCAGCGCCTCGCATCCTGTAATTGATTTCTCAAAGGAATCGCACTCGACATCTCTCTACATTGTCATTTTTCTTATAAAAAGCGACACTTGGTCCAGCATTGTCAGTCGCCTTTCATCCCTTGGACGAACACATTGGATTCATCGAAATGTAAGTATATCCCTTGAAACACACTGTAAAAATAACTGTAACTTGTCTGTAAAATTCAAGATTTTTCAAACATTTCAAACATTTTCATTTTCTTTCAAAGAAGATTGGCTGAAAGTTTTAATTTTACAGCAAAACAGTAATTCTAAAGTAAAACAAGAAACTCATTTTTTACAATGCAGCCTCTCTGATATTACTTTTATTTATTAATCTGAAAAATGTATGGTAAAAATATTTTTTTATTTTCTCTTTTATAAAAAAATATTATTATTTGGCACGTTCAAAACATAATTCCCATAAAAAGGAGAAAAAAAGTATATTTCGTTGAATGTTCAACAAATAACTCTTTCATTTAACGTCATTCGGAAAAATGTAAAGCAATGTGTATAATTGATTGTTTCTATGGGACCTTAATAGAAAGCACTGCGAGTGATATATAAATTGGTCCCAGTCGTTGTTGGCGACAGGTACATTAGTTCTTACGCTGGTTGACCGTATAAAAGCTTTCGAGCTTGCGATAAAATATCACTAAGTCCTCCACAAACGCGCCGGTTACTTGAAATAAGGTTTACGCTTGTTGCTTCTTTTCATTTCATTTTTAATCTTGCCGGAAGAGAGTGATATTATTTATTGCACAATTTGTGCACTTTTTTGTATTTGTTTACAATGGTAGAGATGATAATTGTGTGAATAATGTGGAACCGTTTAATTTGTTTCAGAACTTACAAACGAAACAAAATGATGCTCGTCCATAAACTCCTGCTGGTTCTCGTGCTTTTGGCTGCAGCTGCTCACATTGAAGGAGCGTACAAGAAACCACCCTTCAATGGCAGCATCTTCGGCAAACGATCAGGCACTTATACAGGTGACAATAAAATATAGTTTCTTTTTTGTAAATTGTGACTTTTATCGGTATTTTGTTAGATCTTTGTATCTAACAAAATACTGATAAAAGTCAACCGATAATAATGAAGTTGATGAAAAAATACATGTAATTCGCTATTTGAACCATGATAGATGGATATGCATAAATTTGATTAAAGAGAACTCAGACATATTTTGTAAATACACTGAGAAAAAAAATCAGAGTAAACACAACTCGATTTTCGAGTTGAAATAGAGTAAAAGTTGATCCAAATCCAATGATAGTTGTTTTCAGTAGTTTCAAGAAAAAACAACTAAGGTCAGACTTATTTTTACTCTTTTCTGAGTTGTGTTTACTTTATTTCGGAGTCGATTTTACTTTTATTTCGAGTTGTACCATTTTTTTACTCAAAAAAGGGTTGTTCTTACTCTCATTTTTTTCAGTGTAGTTCACATGAAATTGGCATAAAAAGAACTCCACCATGATGTACAAAATGTACACAATCTTAAAAAAACATGAAAATAATACTATTTTTAAACTTCTTTTCAAAATCGTAATAAGAAAATACTTAAACATATAAACAATTGTATACAACAAATTTTATATAAAATAACTGAGTTGTCTTTATGTAAATTGTATGCAAACCGTTTACAGTTTATACAACCGAGTCTAAAATAATTTCAAATCATTTTAATTGCAGATACTGACACAACTTTAAGGGCTCTGGCTGCCATGTGTGAAGTTGCCAACGACGTCTGCATTTCCTGGCTCGTTAATCCGGACGCAAACTAAGCAAAAGGTTCCTACCCAAAATGTCCAAGGCAAACGATAAAATTTCAAGACAAAACCTGAAAACCTGTTGTGCAGCATCGATAACGATCATCCCAATGTCTGACATGTGAAATAAACGATAGAAAATTTCGCGATCTCATTTCTTTTATTCTTCTCTTTATACATATTTTAAGGAAAAGTTAATTCTGTAGAATCACTTACATGTTTTTATAATTTGGTAGACTTCGGTTTCGGATACTTAAATTAAAAACATAATGTAATTCGTGTTGTATGGCGTTAATAAACATGAATAAAAATCCCATATCTCATGTTTAATTTGTTGTCGGATATATTTATTGAACCTATTTTTATGACTACCAAACAGTCTTGGTAAAACCAGATTGTAACCAAATTTATCTTTTTTATTTATCAATTTGTTTATATTGATGTATTATATCAATTATTCTTTGGTATTTTATCCACTTAATTTACGTCGAATAACTCAGTACTATGATTCTTCTAAAATTGCAGATTTGACCTCTATTTGGACTTACAGTGCCATATTTTAATCATCTAAAAGTGAAAGTAACAATAATTCATTTTATTGTAAAAAATCGTAGTTTTTTAATTAATAAAATTATTAAAATAGATTTTAATATTTTAATTTTAATTTATTTTTTATTTAAATTAATTATTACCAATAGCAGACATGTATCCTGATCGTCTTTTCATAGGCTGTGTGAACTTGTTGAAATCGTCATATAGGGGCCAATCATCGACTGATAATATAGTCTGAAAAATAATAAAAAAAACAATCAAATTAATACCATAATATTGTACTTAAATTTTTCTGGACATTTATGAAAATATGGAAGCTTTGTACCAAACGAAAAAAGTATCAATTATAATAAAATTCCCAGTTAAATTTCAACAAGTTTCAAAATGTAAAAATGATAAAACATTAATTACCGTTTGAGGGTTGTTTCGTCCAATCCTGGGGATATTTTTAGAAGCTTTCAGATAAAAGTCGTCGTATTTTCCACTTCTTCCTACCCGGGGAATACTTTTCCCAATCTTGAGGTAGAAAACTGGCGATCCGTCATCATTGGGGTCCAAATTCGTTGATTTCACCATTGTCACTAACAGAGAAACTGAACGAGAAAATAAATTATTAATACCTTTTTTCCCAAAAAGTGCAAATAACTAAAAATTCAGCCTTACCAAACACAAACAGGCTCACTATGTAACAAACTTCCAATTTCTTCCAAGAAATAATCATCGTGCAGAATAGCTGAAACTGGATTTTTTTAAAGACAAATAATTTGCCACTATTAGTAATCAGTTACGTATTTCCCAATTGAATCTCAGTTAATTTGTAGTTTCTCGTAAATTTATGCAACCGAATCGTGCAGAAGTTTTATACAAACTGATATTATATTTGTAATTCAGCGTATTTTTCTCCTACGCATGGACAAGTATTTGTTTGCTAAGTTATTATCTCAAACAGAGCCATTTTCAATACACTTTAACATTTTGTTTTCCGTAAAACAAATCTCAAGTGAACACGAAAGACGTCATGCTTTTATATTTTTATAGTTCATTCAGTGGGAAAATCGGAGCAGTTATTGCAGTTCTGATATGGAAATATATTTATGAAGTTTAAAACAATATTATATTAAATGAACAAATTTTGAACCAATTTAGTAGACTTATAATAAATGGCATTTGTTTAAAATTTCGGTCATTTGGAGTTCATCCTTTTAGAAATTATAAATAAAATCATAAAATTATAAAATTTATAATATTTTGTAAAATGTAATATTATATTATACTAACTTGGATAATGTGGAAAATGCGACCAATCAACGTTAATTCCGATGCGACACTCGATTCTATTCAGAGTCAGAATTACTTTATATACCAACTTGGCACCTACTTAAAATTACAGTCAGGAAAACATTTAATTTGAACGTGTCTTAGACCAAACAGAATAAATATTGTCCAAAAAATCCATTTTTACACCCAAATTAAATTCATTTTACTCTTAGATAATAATGTATCAAATTTATTGTACATTGTACAAATATTTAAATTAATTCATAATATCTTTTCTTTTTTGCAATGAAAATCTCCTCCATTACTTAAATTACTTCATTAGCATTCCAAATTTGTATACTTCAACACCATCAGTAAAAATTTATAACTTTATTACAATAGAAAACTGAAAAACGATGTTACTTTTGGTCAATATTTTTGCGGCATTACATTATTCTGTCCGCCTCTTTATACGGGTAATTTAGGCCCTCATCGTAGCAAAAACCTCATCCTTTTTCTACGGATACTGCTAATGCAATAAAAAATTGAAGAGAATTGTATAATCTATGAAAGGAAATAATTTGACCGTTATATGTAAAATGAATTAGTCTTTATTAACAACGGCTGTTTGTTTATTTAGTACTGACTGCTAATTAAAGAATACAAATTTTGTACTCGTTTCTGTACAGAGACATGGTTTAACAAAATTGCGTTTTTTGAGTAGGTTATTGTGTAGGTGTTATGGACAGGTTCATCGGTGATAACTGATTTGAGAGCGTTGCGTTCCCACTGACCATTACTGGATCGGTCATATCATCAACCTGTTGGAAAATAATTATATGACATTTGTTTCAAATATAGAAACAGACTTGTAAACAAACGCGATTTTTTTAAAATAAAGTGAATAAGGTTTTTCTATTTTTTCAGAATTTCAGATTTAATAGTCAGAAAAAGACTGTTAATTTATTTTAATCTAAACAACTTAAATTATTAATTACAATAAAACCCAACAAAAACAAATAAAACCAATACGAATTAATTGAAATATTGCGTTTCTTTAAATTTTTAATACAATGTATATAAAATCTGTTTATTAGAACCAATTCAACTATATTTTTATGATTTGTATCGAGTTAGATATTTTGATAATTATTCATTTATCCAGATCAAATCATTATTTGTTTCTTTAATTTAAATCAATCATGAACATTTTGAAACTAACCGTTCTTTCTTTCTGGATCGGGTAATTTTTCACAAATAATTTTTCTAATTACAAAAATAGATGCATTTTAAAACATCTATAACAGTGAAAAATATACCAGAAATGGATTCATTTTTCATAATATTCAAAAGGAACATATAAAAGTCAATGAACCATTAGTGACAAAAAATCTACTGTAGATTGAACGGATTGCGTTTTTCGCGTTTTCACAGGCTGAAAAGTCGTTTTTCGACGTCCCATTTCGATTTCATACAGATTCACCGCATATTCGCCGTTTTTTCGGCGATTTGAAAAAACCGATT
>JABFPB010002489.1:0-19976 GCA_022817645.1 Ceratoteleas bidentatus
CATATAAAACGCATAAAAGTGTTTTAAAATCGAGGACAAATGTGTTTTAAAATAAAACACTTGTTTTTACAGTGTGATGTTTAAAATATTGCAACTGGTGAACAATTGCACTAATAGTTTTACTTTTAAAATTCTTCTCAATGTTTCATATTTATATTCAAGAGACCTGGAAAGAACATCTAATTAGTGATAATTCAACAAAATATATCTGTGGTAACCCTAATACGAGAAATATATTCCCAATATAATGCAAACATTGGTAATATATTTTTTATAAAAAATATATTATATCTTTGATATATTATATTAATCCATATGTGCGATATAATATAATATAATATATTAAATGATTAAAACAATTAACAAATTTTTGTATTGATATAAAAAAATGTTTTAAAGCAGAACCGTTACATCGATTGCATGTTTATAGAATTTATGTTTCATTGACAAACTCACGCAAAATAACATTGAGACGTTCATTCCAGAAGGATATCAGTTAACTCGTTATATCGGTCTGATAATAAGATTCTAACTTCGTTCGCGTTAAAAATTACAGCAAACTAGAAAATCAATTTGCGAAAAATTGCGTAAAAATTGTTTTGTTTTTAATGTAAAATAAAGGCATACGTTTTACAGAAAATGATAACATTTAAGAACTATATAAAAATAAAACTGTAACTGATTAAGTACATTTTGTATATAGAGTAGAAAAAAATTAGACAAATATGTGGTGAACCTTAACCTATATCCAAAACAGCCATACTTTTAAATAATAAAAAAAATTGTTTTTTCTGTATTAAAAAGAATTTTAATTGAAAAACGTTTCACGGCAGCCTTTTGTCAACTTTTCCAATGCTTTTTTATTTATTAATGTAGTTTCTCGTGGAGCTTGAATGAAAACGTCACCACGTGGCACTGTTATTGCGACGGCGCTGAATGGGAAAAAATGAAAATTGCGGAAAAAGTGATGCCGCAAGTGCGAATATCCGGGTGGCCTTGTCCGGGGCCAGGAAAATAAGTTGGCGGCATTGTTATCAGCACGCGTTGTAAATAGACGGTTGGCGCTCGAGTAAGTGTAAATGCGCGTTGCGAAGGGGACTCCCGATGCTCCTCGAGTCAAGTTCAAGGTGACAACTCGACACGTGACCAGTTTATATCGTTCGAAGAAAAAGGAAAATCGTCGTTATCGTTTCGACAAACAACACTCCTACGGTCGCATGCAACAGCACGTTATGTCACCATCTGCCGCTGACGTCGAAATTTTTGTTTCGATTGTTTTAATGGGCCGATTGCAAAGTGCGACTCGACCTTCGTGCATTTCGCTGAATACCATGTAAAAAACATTTTTTCTGAGCATATCACTATGCAAAATACGACCTACATAGAAAAATGGTAACTTTTCCCACTGGTGGGAAAATAGCAATTTTTCCAACCTCACTTTGCTTTACGAATAAATTGTTTATAACAAACATGTTCACAGTACAAAATTCGACCGAGATAAAAATGACAACTTTTCCAACAAATGGGAAAAGTAGCCATTTTCCCAGTGATGAGAAAAGTAGCCATTTTCACACTGATAGGAAAAGTAACCATTTTTACACTGATGGGAAAAGTAGCCATTTTCCCACTGATGGGAAAAGTAGCCATTTTCCCAAACTTATTTGTTTGGAAAATATTTGGAAACAAATTTTGTCCAATTTAAGGGCATTCGTACTTAAAAAAAGAATAAATTCTTAAAAAAGTGCTCGGATGCTGCTGTTTCATCCACAGTGCTGCTGCGCAAAAGTGGCGCATGACAAGTGTCATATAAATCTTATCTGTACGCCACTTTTGCCGGTAAATGGCGCGTTTGAAGTTACCGGTGCATTGCCGAGCAAAACCGCGATTTTTGTGCAACCGAAACGCGCGCGCGCTAAAAATAAAGTCACGTGCCCGTATGGACGTGTACTTGAAAAATACCCACGTGCAACATGTGCTCGGGAAAGTTCAAGTGCAATACTACGATTCATTGATTCGCGTGCATTCGCTTTTCCCGTCTCGCTTTTATTATCACGTTCTTATCTCTGTCATTCGCGTTCGCATCTGTTCGAATCAGTATCTTTTCAATTTTACAATTGGAAAGATCGCCATAAATTGGTTATTTTTCAAACAATATTTTATGACTGTATATTTTGACGTTATAAAATCCCTAGTGAAAGTAGGAATATTGATCATAATTCCTTTTGTAAGAAAATTTATTTTTCTCAGTGAAATGCTTATTCTGTTAATTATTCATTATCAAGTTTTGATTTATTTGTTTTATAACAATGATTAATATTTTTTGTTTTATAACAATAAAATAATTCAAGAACATCGTAGTTCGTTTTTCTTGTCGAAAAAATGTTATTTTTCAACGCTTTATTTATCCACAAAACCGGATTTTTTCAGAGAATCTTCGTCCAATGTAATGAAGTGTTACTTGGAAAAATGTACTGTTTCAAGAATCATTATTGGTAGGAAATTCGATATAATAGAAAATAGCTCGTAAGCTGATAAACTGCCATGATTGGCGTAATTTTTTAAGTTGAACTTTGGGACCATCGCGAATCGTCTTGCCGAGGACGATTGTGTCAGACCGACGCAGGACGCTCCGGTTGTCACCTCATCTCGAAGGACGCACAAACTCACTTTATGTAATACATCTTTAATCGAATTACAAAATGATAATAATGTCAGTTCCCGTTACGTCACCAACGGGAGACCTTCAAATCGTATCGGATGTCGGCAAACGATTAACCTGATTTATCCTTGTAATAAATAAAGATAAGAGAAATTGCAAGACGGATATTAAATTCGTAGTCGATTTTACAATAGGCATCCTTCGTTCAAATGGCGTTATTAAAAAAGACTCAAAAGAAAATGCTTTAATTTAAGGGGCGACACGATAAAAGATTTGAGAAGGATTTTAATTAAAAATAAAATTAATTTAATATTAATTTTACACTTTATTATTAGCTTTTTTCTTATTAACTGTATTATTAAATTTTATTATTAAGATGTATTCTTAAGTGATTTAATAAGTCGGTTCTTGGCCTTCATGCGAAGCTGATTTAGTTCATGCGACCAACATAAAGAAAGTTGTTCCCACTTCCTTGTGTCCTTGCAAACGCTTCATTGCGAACTATGTAAAACAATGTAAAAACCGTTCAATGCCTCTTAATGATGTGCTCACTGACGCAGTCGTTTCAGCTCTGACTCATTCGCATGTCCAGTCTATGATTGCGTAACTTGGACGACTGGCCATCGACGATATTTCCGCTACATCACTAACACTCTATCGGATCATCCGAAATTCAAGACAAATGTTTATCTAAAACCATCATTTCCGGTTATAATTTATCATTTACAACATACAGTCTAAGATCAGAAAAATCCCACATGAAGAAAAATTTTCCATCCAAAATTACTAGAATTCCAGTAAATTTTACGATATCATATCGTAATCGTGTAACGTATCCCATTTGGACAAAATTGCCAAATCTTCGAAGGAGATATTCCTACTTGATATAATATTTTTCATAAAAATTTTTTTATAAAATTTCTAGTAGAATTCGCTACGTCATTTGGGAAAAGTTGTAGTAAAATATAGTACAATTTAATGGAACATTTTTTTAAACGTATTTTTTTAATATTATATTTTTATTATATTAAAAGATCTATGGAGGGGTTTGAAAATTATTGTAAATTATATTCTTAAAAATAAGATTACAATAAAAAATTGAGTAAAAGAGATTATTAAAAGACGCCTGGATGATTCCAGGATATCGCCTTCCAATTAAAATCTTTCCAGGACCAGAGTCCGTAACTCTTCGGGAAGTTGCTCGACCCTGACTCCATTTGTTTCCCTTTGCCACGAATACGCAAAAGCAATTACACGTGTTCCGAAGGTCTTTAACATCGCCATTCATCGGCCTCTTTGTCTCCGCGTCTTCCCGTGGCGAACTGCGCCGATTAATACACGACACTGCACGTGATTGTCTTCCGGAAACACGTGACACGCTCGTGGAAATGTGCAATGCTCGTGGAGAAAGTCCATATTGAAATTAACAATATCACCATCTCGTTAGCCAAATGATGGATAAAAAGTAAAATATTTTTAATTGGAAATGGAGTTTTTTATTTTTTTGGTACATAACATTGTATTTAGAATGAGAAACCCTTTCATTTGAGTACAAACTCGGCTATGTTTTAAAAACAGCAACATTTTTCAAAACAGAGAACAATTTTCAAAAAAACTTAAACTAACAAAACATTGAATTTACAACGGCAAACCGTTTCATTTGAGTATAAACTCGAGTACATTTAAAAAACGCCATTTTCCAAAATACCTACCATTTTCAAAAAAACCCGAACTTTTCAAAATACTCCAAACATAGTCGTGTTTGTACTCAAATCAAAAGATATCCTACTTCTAAACCCGATAATACAATCAGATTTTATCAAAAATTAATCGGTTTCCAGAAACGAGTCGGAACAGTTTTTCGACCTCTTCTCATCTTCCTAATATCTCAAGTCCGGTCTCAGGCTACCATATTCTCTATTTATACTCATCTGTATTCGTGGTAAACAATGTTGCTCAACGAAACACAAACTTAGCATATAAGGGCCTTGGATCCGGAGGTCTAAATTCGTCTTTTTTAATGGATTCGGCAAATGCCAGCACCCGTTGTATGAATCACCGGCGAATTTCGCTGCGATCGAAAAGAACTGATCGCTGGCGAATTAATTTCAGGGGCAACTTAATAAACCGCAGCGCAAAAATGCGTGAGGCGAAAAACCTCAAAAATGCCAACGGTCTGCGAGTAATCAACTAGGACACAGTTGTACGAGACAAACCTTGGATGCTGTCCTTGACTCGTGTATCAATTGAAAATATGAGTGTGAAATATGATCGTGTAAATACGTAAATGCTTACGTTGGTCTGCAGGAAACCGCCGCGGAAAAAAACGCGAAAGGACACGTGGAGCGATATTAACTTGCTAAGAGCAGAAAATATGCGAAGGAATCCGCTTCATGATTAATTCGATTAAATAAATGAATGGTAATGCGAGTTTTTGAGTTCTCGTATATTTTTCCGCGTTTCGAGTTTTTATCCTGACCTTTCCTTTCGCTCAATCAATAAAAAAAAAAAAAAAAAAAAAGAAATTTAGGTATTTCTGTAGGTTAGTTATAATTGTTATGTGCGACTTTAAAAAAATGGAAAATTTTTTTAAGGGACAGGTAATTAAAATACGAAAAAATGGTTGATCTAACCTATTCTTCAGAATTCAGTAAAGTGAATCAGGACCGAAATCTCTCTTTCAGTTCTTGAATGCAGAACGAGTTGACACCATTTCGGCCCCATATTTTGTACGAAAGCCATACAAAAAACTGAAGAAACTGTTTGGTACATTTTCCTTCGGACCCGTTTTTTCTAAATTACTCGTTTCGGACGGAAAATGCGTTGGAACAGATACTACAATTTGTGTGAATTGTATGTAAATTTTACATAAATAAGTCACGTAAAATTTACATATATATGAGATATACAGTGGCCAATTTTGGATAAATTGTATGTAAATGTTTCGTAAATTGAATATCAATTGTATGTATTTATGTTATTTTTACCACAGAGCTTCACAGATTAGAAAATAATTTGTAAAACAATAGTTAAGTTAAACATTTGATTGGAAACTACAAAACTACATCTGAAATATCAATGATTTGTTGAATATCAACAAATCAATAAATAATTAAAAGTCTTTTAATTATATTGACGAAATTTAACGAAATATCCAGGTTTCATTATTCCCTGAAATAAGAAATAATTTTGCATAAAGTTTTCATAATATTTGCCCAATATTTACTTATAATTTACATAAATTTAAATACGTACATTTTATATAAATTAAATTAAAAAATTAAACTAAAATTAAATTAAAAACAATAATATGTATAATTTTATATACATTTTCAGGGACAATTCTTGATCTATATATCGTAAGACGTCGCAAAACGGGACGATGCAACTGGCCTGAATAAGTAGCATTTCTGGAATATTTTTTCGAAGAGTGTACAACGACACCGTTAGTACGTTTCGTGCATTTGCTTTTATCTTGCGCCGAGATAAAAGGAATTTCACTGTTTTGCATGGCCGACATCAATTATGTGAAGGATATATTAGCCTTTCGGAAAAGTTTCACCGGCGCGACTACTGCGGCCGAGTCAGAGAAGGACGTTCACTTTCCCATTTGGCCGAGCGGCCTGTCATCGAAACCGGGTCATCGGAGATCGCGGAGAAAGTGAGAGTAGAATCTACAACACACGGAAAAACGGAAAGCTCCCGCGACTTGCGTGACACCGTGTGTACACGTCTTATTGGGTATATCTTTTTACGATACGCCGATTGCAGCGCCGTAAATGGATCAATTTCTACGCTTCGGAGCATTCTTTCCTTTTTTCGGTTCCTGACGCGACAACCCAGATAAAAATTGTTTTTCTCACGAGGAACCGGAAAAAATCAATCGATATCGACTTGAGATAATTTTCTATTAGGGTACGGTTCATTGGATATATATATATATTTTTTACAAAACAACTCGATTTGTAAATACTAACGATTTTGATAGAAATTTTCAAAATCGGACTTTTCGTTTTTAATACTTTTTTATATTTATTAATTTTTAATGCAGTTTCTTTAGATTTGTAAGTTTTGTTAGTTTTTTGGTTTTATTATTTTCGTTAGTTTTCGTTAGTTTTGTTTGTCATATTTTGATCAGTAGTTAATTACAAAAATGAGATAGTTTTCGAAGTTTTGATTTTTTATTATCATTTTCGCGATAATAGACTGGTGATGCAAATTTGACCTAATTTTCTTACTCGCTTTATGTTGGAAATGTTTGCGTTTTGTAGATGCTTGAAAGTGAATCGAAGGGAAAAATCTAGGGAGAGAGTCCATTTAACTTGATCGCTCGTCACCTTTGTAACGCTTATCGTGGATACTGACCTATTTACCCACTTCAGATGTAGTCAAACTTTTATCTCGCGGTCAAACTTATATTTGGATTAACAAAGTTATTTGTAAGCATTCTTCATCTTCGAAATTACCTGTTTCGACAAATCACAGAATACACGAGTGAAACTGATGAAACAACAGCGCAATGAAGAAAAAGTGTTGAAGAATTTGACTTTAACACATCCCTAAAAATTAAAAAAGTATAATATGTATAATAGTTCAAAAGAATCGACAATCTGCATTCCGTTCACAGAATTCAATGTACTATTTTGTACTAACAAAACGAGGCACGAGTTCAAATCCTACTAATTTCACTGCATGCTAAATTAAAATTTCACAATAACAATTCCGTTAATGCAATAAAACTTAACCCCAATGGAACGTAATTCGTTGTGCTTTCTACAATTTTTACTTAATTCACGAGAATTCCACACTTGAAATCAGTGTACAGTTCTTCTATACATTTCCAGAATAGAGTTAAATAGAAAACATTGCAATTGGATTCCATATTTGTCATCAACTTCTCTCCTCGAATAGAAGTCAATTGGGCAGAATCCTATTCTTCTGAATTCTCTTTAATCAAAACCGTTTAAGGGTAAACACCAGACCCAAGATCCTTCCAACTGAAAACATTTTCCTCGTTCATTCGTGCCACCTAAAACAACAAATGTTAATGATTGAATTTCATCTTGATGCACAAAACACAATGAATCGGCACTTTAGCATCCAGCATTCGTTTTGATTTAGACAGCCCAGCGTTCGGTCGGTTTCTAGGGTCGTGACCTACTTTGCACCGCCTTCTGCGAAACACCGACCGTGACACGGTATAGGTTTCCGAAGAGCTCATTTATTGGTCCGTCATAAACGAAGGGCACAGTCTTTCTTGATACTGATAATACAACTTTGTAATCGTGCAATAGCACAATTGACACTGCACACACTGCAGACCCCGCGAATGCTCTGAAAAAATGTACCTTGAAAAGCGAAACCGCATGGCAGACTGCCAACCGGTCGTTCACGGAAGCAATAATTTTCTAAAACCCCAATTTAATTTAATTCTAAAATTCGTTTTTTCAAAGCACAATCTGTATTTCAACTTTTAGTGCGAAGGTCCTTAAAAAGAGTATAATTTAGTCCGAAGGCCCTTAAAAAAAGTATAAAAGTATCATTTGTTTCAAATTGTTTTATCAATATCGTTTGTATTTTCGTAATAATTGAAGTTTGTTTTCCCAAAAGCATTTTTAAAGGACACCTAAAAAAATGTGAAGAATGTCCAAAATGGTACCCGTAAATGCACATTAATGATTTGTCTGGAAATGAATGGGAAGCAGCCATACAAGGGCCGTAAAATAATTTCGGTGTCGCGCACGTTGTATAACAACATCATTACCGTGACAAAAGTGTCACAAATTTGTTGTCAATGGCGGCGCAACGAGAGCCGGTTTTACCGATTGTTTTTCTGTACGTTTCCCCGGATAAAAGGTACCTGCCATGTGTCGATCCCAAAGCGGGAACAGCGCGTGCCGCAATCTCGTAACAGCTTTCTATTTCAACACAAGAGCATCTGCTCCTCTCGTTTCCTCGTTTCTTGCTGCATGTGTTCGTTTCGAATTCTATTGACTCATCGATTTATGACGTTGAACACTCATGTGCTTAAAACATAGACATTTGACTTTGGCGCCATTTTTTGGCCTTCGACGTTCCCTTTTTTCTGGGAGAACGTTGCTTTTGCGAATTCAGTGCAACTGGATTTCACCTGGTCTACTTAAAATAAAAGTAAGAAGTGATTCTTTTTCTCCGATTCAGACTAAAAAACAGCTTGACACATTAGCATTAATTCTATTCTTTAATTATTGAACAACAACTTGGAATTCTCTCGAAGTAAAAAATCAAAATGGCAGCACAAAGTGGTGGCTCCTTGATTCTGCAGGTCGAAGGTCATATCTGAAACAAAACAAACAAGTTTAGTCGTATAGTAAACACCAAATGTTTTGATTTGTAAAACAATTTCACAATTTTCTCTTAGCACCCTAAATATACGGCCCTTCATATGGGAGCTTTAATTAAGACGTTGTTTCCGAGAAATCCCCACTCCCTTGGATCCTTCGAATGCAGCAAAATCGCAATTTACCGAGGAGTCGTCTGCGATCGAGTTCGCAATCGAGCGAGAGCGTGCTCTTTGTTGTTCCCGGTGACCCAAAAACCCCGATACGCTGGGCACGCGCTCGCACTCGTGCACACGTACATTTCGAGCGCCTCTTTATCGCACGCACTTTTATCGAGAGTATCCGACCTTCCACTTGGCAAAAACTGTCTCGCGGGGAAAGTGAAGCAGTAGGGTGAAAGTGAAAGCCGTTTCCGGGGTAACCGTCGATTCCGCACCAGAAAGCGACACCTGGAGAGGCGGATTGATATTAATGGCGGTTGCACAAACCTAGCCGCGTCTGTCAAAAGACCGGCATCCTTGTCAGTCTCCCGCCGCGGCGTTATTCTGTCCTAACCATTATTCACCCACAGACCACCACAATGGCTAATGGTTGTGCAATCGAAAATTGTCTCGCTCCGACAATTTCGCCTCGCTGGTTCGACTTTCACTAGCCTCCATATTGTTTTGGATGTGTCGACTAATTTGTTTCGACGACAGTTTTCGCAGTGAAAAAGTGGAATACTTGCTATCGTTGGGAAAATAATGTGGGCTGAAGGCAAATATTAATGGTGGGACAAGGTGTGAAGGAGATGAATATGAAGACGAGGTGGAAGAAGATGAAGAGAGATTGTTGGCGGCGGTGTTTGTATTCGTTTAACCTTTATCGTGTTGATTCGTCATTGTTTTTGCTCCTGTTCCGGTATATTATTTTTGTATAGAATGTATTGTAAGTTCTGTATTTAAATCCGTATAGAAATAAATAATCGGAAAAATTCTGAAAATCTATGAAAAACTCTGAAAATTATTCTGAAAACTCTGAAAAAATCTGAAAATCTCTGAAAAAGTCTGACGGTCCCAATTATGACAGATTTTCAGATATTTTCAGACTTAAATTACAGAGTCCGTAATTCTCTGAAAAACTTTGAAACTCTCTGAAAAACCTCTGATAAAGTTTGATACTATATTGACATTAACTTGAGCTAAAGCTTTAGGATCACTCTTAAATGTATAACAACTTTGGCCAAGTGGTTGTACTTCCAGACTTCTGTTTCACAGATCGAGGGTTCGAGTCCTATCTATGACATTTTTTTTTAATAATGGTATCAATCTTTATAAGAGATTTTCAAAGCTTTTCAGAGAGTTTCAGAATGTTTCCGAGAGTTTTCAGAGAATTACGGAGTCTGTAATTTAAGTCTGAAAAACTCTGAAAATCTCTCATAATTGAAACTGTCAGACTTTTTCAGAGATTTTCAGAGGAACTGTCAGAATTTTCCAGAATTTTTCAGAATAATTTTCAGAGTTTTTCAGGAATTTTCAATGTTTTTCCGAGTATTTATTTCTGTAAGGGAAGGTGGCTTCTTTTAGGAGGTTTTTGGGAATTGATTTACCCAGGTTTTAGAGACATTTTTTCATTTTTTCTGACTTCTATAACTTGAACAATTTCAAATAAAAAAATATTGAAGAAAATCGGTTTCAAATTAACCGATTTTAATCCGTTTTAAACGAAATAAACAAATTGAGACAAAAAGCGGCATTAAGTATTTCCTATTGCTCCATTAACCCAAGTTCTAACATAATGTGTGTGAATGTTTTCTTTTTTTGTCACGATTTATGTAGAGGAATTTATAAGTAGATACACAAAGAGTGAGTATAAAGTTTAGAATACTTTCGATATGCTAAAAGTGAAATTCAATCATTTTTACCGAATTTATAATCATGCAAATACAAATTATCGATAAATCTGTATTTGTGATTGTATAACTTGATCAAACAAATTTTTCCCTAGCTACTAACTAAATTTCCTGACTTTTTTCTTACTTTTCCATTACCAAAACAATTAAATGACTTTTCTGATTTTTGGCCATCCTGATATTTCTATTTGGTAAAAAAGTACATTTTTGTTTTAGAACAATGTGATATTGGCAACATAAAAAATTGGGGTCGTTTTGTATAACTTTAGAGATACAAAGAATTTTCAGAAACTTCCCAAATTTCCAACGTCTCAAGTCCCCTCTGTGGGAGTAAATAAGTTGAAAAAATGTGTACAAATAAGTGTAGAAAATTTGTATTTGAATTAACAGTATATTATCATTTTTATGTCGCTTAGATTGACATCTGAAATAAAATTGTTTAACTTGCCAATATTAAATTTCGATTTTTGTATGTATTTTAAATGAACACGTCTTTTTCCTCAAAAAGGTACAATTAAATTTGTATTTCCTCAAAAATAGCACTAAGCTGGTTATGTTTTACATAAATTACGCATATATACATAAAATAATGTCAGTTTGAGCTTACCAAATGAAAATAACCATACAATTATACAACGTAAGCAGATTTAACTAGTCTTTCATCGAACCAAGCATATATCCGTATTTAAAATTCCTGGTAAATCTAGACATTGTTTCACATTTCCAGGCAATTCAATAAAAACAAGAGGATTGGAATTTCCTGGAAAAGTTCCAGGAAATTCCAAGATTTCAATGGAAATTGGAAACAATTATCTAGAATTGCTTGGAACTTTAAATCTGGGTACTTTTAATATTCCACACTTCTCTGCAAAAAATAAGATAAACAGTAATTCAACTACAACTTTCTAATCGACTTTTTCAAATTAGCAATCGATTATTTGAATATTCAATTATCGTTAATCGCTTAGTTATCAATTATCACTTTTTAAACATTTCATGGTTATCTCAATTTCCCTCAAGAAATAAAAGACGACTTTCAGAAACTACACCAGTTAATAAGCAGAATTAAAAAATTATTCAAAGAAATTCAAAATCTGGCGCCTAATATTTCTTTCAATTACTTTTTTTCAAACATTTTATTTGGTATTTCAGGTCACTTTTTCTCCATGACATAACAATATAAAATGATATAACAAAACGCATAATGTCATCTGCACGCAAATTTGCGAACGCAATGGTTTTCATAAAAACAGTCGTACTGTAGTTTAATAGTGGAGTACTCGGCTGGGTCGGAGTGGTTTGACCGTCTACCGTAGGAGAGCGAAAGGAAGCTTGAAAGTGGAACACGGCCAATGGCCTAGTGACTTCATGACACACATTTCCTGCTCGTCTCAATGAAAGTGAAAAGAATTGATCTTTATAAAAAGTCGATACAGAACTCACGGACGCCCCCCACCAGTTGCGACTGATGAATCGCAAGGGTCTACTTTCCATGTCATCAATAAAAATATATGCCACTTTAGATTTGTCAAAACATCATACGATTAGCAATTATTAATCAAAATTTCGTGTCGGCAATATGGAAGGCTGAAAAACAACTTGTTTTGATCGATTTGTCCAATCCACTGGTGTTTGGGCTCATTTCGACCCTAGGGAAAAAATATATGTTAAATTTAATATTAAAATTAACATTAAATTTAATACTAAATCTAATATACACAATTGAGCCACTATTTAATATTACATTTAATATGAAAATTAATATGAAATTTCATATTAAATTTAATCGTATTTATAATATGATTAAATATAATATTAAGTCTAATATTATTTTTCATATTATATTAAATTTAATGTTAAATTTAATTGAAATGTAATATTAAAATTAGTCTGGAATTTAATATTACGTTTTTTTAATAGGGCATTTTCACACCATCATGTTTTTTGGGGGAATTTAGAATTAAATCAATTCAATAGTGCATAAATTCAACACCTCAATCGACATAATAGTAATTAATAAGGCCGAAACTTTCATCTGAGCAATTATCAATTTTAATTATAATTGGAAACAATTTTTCGTTCACAATTTTTAAATATTTACACAATATTTTAACAAAAATATATATAGCCACACTGAGAAAACTAAGTGGCAAGAATCACCATTTAAGTTGTAACTTTTACCACTTAAATGGTTTTCTCAGTGCAATTTCTGTTATTATTTAGTAAACATTTAAATATTTAATAAATATTTGTTACATTGTACATTCAAATATTTTCTAAATATTACAAAACATTAAATATGGACAGAATATTTACTAAATATTGCGCTTTAATAGGGCAACAACTAGATTTCTTGCGTTTCCAGAAATCGGCAAGAAAGGCTTTACGATTCAAGAAACAAATCGGTCTAACGAATTCGGTCGTAAATAACGCGAGTCCGACAATGACACGTCGGTAACGAGTTGACCCAAATTCGCCTAAAAGCCTTCCTTTCACGTCGAATGCTGATTACGCCGATTTTTCACGTGAAACAATAACGCCGATTGTAAATAACCGGTGACCGGCGCGTCAATATTTTACGTGGGTTTTATCCGAATTTGACTTTTAGACCATTTTCACGTGCCAGCGTCTCGTCAAAGGTCGACACTTTCGGGACCGGGGAACCCGTCGGTTTCGGGTTAAAATTTATGGTCCGACCGTGACATAATAATGGACCAGCCTATTCTGTAACTCTTGCGAATCGGAGAAAGGCTTTGAACCAGTTACATGTCACTCGACCCTTTTCCCCGGGCGTTTTACGATTCCGCTTTATGCTCGTCGAATTTAACGTAAATTTAGATTTTCCAGGTCGAAAATCGAAAGTCCGCCACCGGTCCGCTTCAGCTCTCGATTTAGTGAAAGTAACCGAATTTATGAAAGGCGCAAGTAAGACGTCAAAGATAGGCGGCTGTCTATGGACTTTAGTAGTTTATGGGTTTTTAAACTGCGATGAAAAACCACTGACACCAATAGAATAATCTATATTTTGAATGAACATCAAAATATACATTGAAATGGATTTCAATCTATATTTTATTGTTCATTCAGAATTGGAAACAAAGAAATTCCGGTACTAACCTTTAAAAATCTGAAAATCTCTGAATACCTCTGAAAACGCCTCAAAATTGTTACTGTCAGAGTATTTAAGAAATTTGCAGAAAAAAGTCTGAAAATCGAGAACGAAACTAATAAAACTAATGAAACTAACGAAACTAATAAAACTAACAAAACTAATAAAACTAATAAAACTAACAAAACTAATATACTGGATTAAATTATACTAAATAGGCAATCTTCAATTTTTCCGCCATTTTGATTTATAATTTAATCTAATTATCTTCTGAAATATACCCAACAAAAAAATAAAAAATTATACTCACCAAAAAGGATATTTTTATCTAACGGAGATGAATAAAAAATCAGACTTGCGCGTAATAAAATCTTAGAGTGTCTGACTGCATTTAAATGTAAGGCAACTTAATGTCCTTGTTGCATTAACGTTATAATAAGATGATACGTGTTTGTAAATAAGCCACTTATCAAATTACGGCGTGACAGAAAGGCCGTGAGCGCGAACTTATTGAAAACTACACGATAATGAAAAAACACAAATGACCCTTCGTGAAACGCATCGGTGTATATAATGCCTTTGCACCCTTGACTTCCTTTCGCTGTCCGCGCAAGGTCACTTGTTTAACAATTATTCCGCAAATGGATGTCTAAGAGCAGTGTACGCCCGTCTAAACTTAATTGTCATCTTTGATATTGATGTCGAATGCAAAGCGGCAAACATGGAAACATAGTGGCGCTGAATAGAGGCCATTCACTGCGTAACAAAAAAGGAGTCTACACTTGAGCTTTGTTTGAGTTTAGACTCAGGTTATATTTAATCTTATTGGCGCATCGAAAAATGCGTATGCTTTCGCTATTATATCGATATTATATCAACTCTTAGAATCTTGGTATTTACATTGAGACGAATCAATGAACAAACCAAATTTGGTTATTATAATAACCGAAACAAATATAATTAACTACTGATTCTGTTTAGTTTACATACATTTTATAGGGTCTAAATAAATGATTTGGTTGAGTCTACACAAATTAGCTGGACTAACTTAGATACTTAATTTAGTAAAATTAAGTACATTTATTAGGAATGTATTCGCCATATAGGAAACATATATTCCCAATATATTGTAATAATCAGAAATATTTTGCTAATTTATTGGAAATGTATTTGAAATATATTGGAAATATATTGACAATATTTTGGAAATACATTGGGAATATATTGGCAATATTTTGGAAATACATTGGGAATATATGTTTCCTAAATGGCCAATATATTTCTGCTTTCACTATTGATATGTTATGTTGTATCGAGGTAGATTAAATGGATTTATTTAAAAATAAAAATATATCATGTAATAAAATAAATTACAATAAAATAAAATAAGAGGGAACGAGGATAAAAGAAAAGCATTTCGATTCCATTTGCAGTATACCTTCATTTTTTAAGGTTTAGGCAAAGTATGATTACCAATTGATCTTGATGTTTTTCAGTTTCAAACAAACCGAAAATTAGCTGTAATATAGATCTTTTAAAGTAATAAGAATTGTTCATTGAAATGTAATTTTGTAATGTCCCTCATAACGTAATCTGACTGACAAAGCGGAGCCGTAAACACGAAGTTCCAAAGAGACCGGCAAAAGATTTATAGCTCAAATAACTCCAGCTATGCGCTAAAATATTGGTATTACTTATTAAAAGATTTTTTCTTAGGTCGTGAACATTTTCTTTTCAACAGTTTTATTATTTTGAAGATTTTTAAATCTTACCCGTCTTGTACAACCGAAGTAAATATTACTTCAGTTGTACAAAATGCCATACACATTGAAAAAGAAACATTGTTTACATTTTTCTTAAAATAATTTTTAATCAAAATACAATTTTTTAAATGTTTATTAAAATAAAAAATGTTCTTTTTTAATAGATACACATTTATTAAGAGTTCTCATCCACTCGGTACGTAAATTGAAATAATGCACCTTAATTTGAAAAAATGGCCTGTTTGTTGTATTGAAGTATCTCTGCAAAAAATATTGAATATAGAAATTGTCTTACAGCACCAGTTAGTTTTAAGAATTAGGCCTCGGGAATTAATTTTTTTTAAACGAATTCATTTTTATTCCTAACGCAGAGTTCAGATTCAGCATTCAAAACGACTCAAAAGAATGCAAAATATCCTATTCTTTTCTATTCTGCTCTATTCAATATTTTTTGCAGATGCTCTATACATAACGGCCACCAAAACTCCGAAAGTGATCCGTCACATGTCGACTAGATCCCAAGTGCATTTTTCCAAATGATTTACGAGGGTATTGTGCGCAACTGCAATAAAAATCGTTTTCTTCGACCTTCGTCCTTATTTTTTAAAAGCGAACGTCGAAGTTAAAGGTAGCCGGCTGTCCTTCTGATGGCTATTTTAGTTAAGTATAATCTCAATGAATTTTAAATTTTAAAAGTTGCAGTCATTTGCATATATTTTCAAATTAAGGGAACGTACAATTAACAAATCATGAACAATCGAAAAAAAAATTTTTTTCCGTTTTTTAATTTCGTTTTTTAAATGCGGTAATGTGATCCAAATTTTGATGAAAACTATGAACTTAGGTCAAAAACTCACCTATTACACCCAAATTATTCAAATTTTACTTAAATATAATAGAACACCCATTATTCATGATATAAACATAATTCGGAAAATTCAACAAATTAATACTATTTCTTCCTTTAAAACACAAACTAACTGGAGTTCGAGTATATTACGATTATTTAATAATATAACGGTCAGTTTTTGCGAACGCGCGTATAAGTACATCAGATCGTTTAGAGTGGGAGCATTGTTCTGAACGTTTCCCGAATACGTCGACTGATACAAAACTACGCTTATGTCAAGTGTATGCGCTATTTGTCGTGAAGCTGGCCTTGACACTCGCGGCCTTGTCAAGAATTTTTCCGCATTCAGTTGTGCCTGCTCCCTAGCAAGCTGAACGTAAAGACAATGTGTCATATTCCGTACAAACGAGAACGATTCGCGACCTTGAAAAACGATTAAATTCCGAGAAAACAGTTACGTTACTAAAAAACGCTTTATAATTTTAAACACTATCAATAACTCGGATAAGTCTCCGCAAGAAAAACTGTGTGTATGTGTTACATAGGCAAAACTTCTGAAAAAAAATTTTTTCCCAATCGGAATTAGCATTTGAGAGAATTTATTATATTGGGTGTATAGAGTCGAAAAGAAATCTCGTGTTAAAAGTTCTGCAAAATCCCCAGAGGATACGAAAAAGGATAAGAAGCCTTTGGAAATATGGAACGGAAATTTCCAGGGAAAAAGTGATGTTTCCATTGGAAATCGGGAGTAGAAAGACTTTTCGAGTAAGAAATTGTCTCTATAAGAAATTAAAAAAATAGACTTATATAAGTATACAAAATTAGACATAAAATCACCTCATCATTCAAGAAATGTTGCTAAAAAATCTTTCTTTTTAAGCCCACGAAGTTTTATAGTCACCCTAAATACATAGACTATAGATTGGAATTCATAACAATTTGAGTACTGCGAGTCAGTTGTAAAAATGGATTTTAAAATGATTTGGAAAACAACTCTATAAATCCGATTTTGCTACATGTGATTCTCCTCAACTGGGAATAGAGGTGAACCGAATAGCGAGGAAGTAAAACGGGAAGACGTTCGAAGGGGCTTATAGAGAAACTTTCCAAATGCAAGGTGATGTTGTCCACGGCTACCTTGCTGTATCCGAGAGATCTCGCCTGATTTGAGCAAAAAAATAACAAAATAATTTTAAATTATAGAATTTAAGAAAGTAATTATCAACATGAATTTAAAACAATAAAAAATGATAAGTCCTATATAGATGTCTTCGTTTCATTCGTTGACAATCATACGTGTCAAAATAATTTTGAATTTATTGCCTAAAATCGATTTCATATTGGTAATATATTGAGAATATATCAGGAATAAATTGAGAATACATTGGATATAGTGGGAATATGTCGGGAATACATTGGGAATATTTTGGCAATATATTGGGAATATATCGGGAATAAATTGAGAATATATTTGGAAAAAATCGCGAATATATTGAGAATATGTCGAGAATATATTAGGAATATACTGGGAATATATCGGGAATTTATTATGAATATATCGGGAATATATTGAGAATATATCGGGAATATATTGAGAATATATTAAGAATATATCGAGAATATACTGGGAAAATATCGGAAATATATTAGGTATATATTTGGAATATATTGGAAATATATCAGGAATATATCGGAAATATGCTGGGAATATATTTATCCTTTAACTAAACAATCATCTAACTTCAACTTAACAAGCTTTTCACCGACTTTTCATTCAAATTAATCGTCGCTCGTAAACTAATTAACTCCCGAATCCGTGACAAAGAAGACCAGAAAATTGCGATGCAAATCCGCCGGATTAATCCACAGCTAATCAATTTGCAAGCGTCACTAATTTAGCCCGGCTATCGAAGTTACCGATATAGCATAAGTGTTGATCCTCTTAGACCTTTGCTCTTCGAAGTTGCCAACAACTTCGACAACGCGTGCGTATTGCTGCACGTACACGAAACGTGCGAATGTATGCACGCGCCGGCGACGCTGATTTTCAGGTCGATAGCCGTGACGTCAACGAGTTGTGAGATGAAGTTCAAGGTTACCGTGCTCGAATGCGCGTCCCACGCGATCGCGGAAAATAGGAAGACGGCAAATTGCATTTTGCGAGAAACAAGCGTTCGTTTTCCGTTTTCCCTGGCGGCGTTTGTTTACACTGTAATGGCCTTGCGTAAAAGCCCGGGTCTGATTCCGGGTACGTTGCGGTCATCTGTAGTAAAAGTAGAAATATATTGGTCATATAGAAAACATATATTCCTAATATATTTTTTATACATCAAATATATTTGTAACGTATTTCCAATATATTCCCAATACATTACCAATATATTTCAAATATATTCCCAATATATTCGCAATACATTACCAATATATTCCCAATTTTGCAATGTATTGGAAATACCCTAGTAAAAGTAGAAATATATTGGGAATATATTGGCTATATAGGAAATATATATTCCCAATATATTGTCAATATATTCCCAATACATTTCCAATATATTTCTAATATATTCCCAATATATTCCCAATATATTCCCAATATATTTCAGCAACTATAAATATATTCCCAATATATTGCAAAATTGGGAATATATTGGGCATGTATCGGAAATATATTGGGAATACATTGGGAATATATTTTTTGTATAACAAATATATTAGGAACATATGTTTCTTATATGGCCAATATATTTCTACTTTCACTAGGGTGTCCTGTAATTTTTGCAATATATTGGGAATATATTTACAATTGTTGAAATATATTGGGAATGTATTGGGAATATATTAGGAATATATTGGAAATGTATGGGGAATATATGTTTCCTATATGGCCAATACATTCCCAGTATATTCCCGATATATTCCCAATATATTCCCAGTATATCCCCCATATATTCCCAATATATTTCTGCTTTTAGTCTCTGGTAGGGATGCTACCAGAGACTTTGACATTAAAGCGCAACGAGATGTTTTAAAGGAGATCTCGCGAAATGTTGAGTTCGTGCGTTTCGAGGAAAATACACTGGGAAAAATGGAACTGGTTGTCGGGAGAGGAAAAAATGATGGGAAAGACAATTTTAATAGACGGATCAACCATGTTTTGGTCGCGATAACCACGATAATAGTTATTTCTGGGAAGAACGGATTTATGGAGTCGAACTTAATTTATGGTGTTATCGAGTGTATATATTGTTGAGGGAACAATATTTTATTGTTGAGCTTACTATTAAAATAGCTAGAACAACCATTAATATGGTTGACTACCCTGAAACAAATTTTCGATAGAAATTAAGGGAAAAGAATTGGATTTTTAACCAAATTAAGCATCCA
>JABFPB010002490.1:0-19977 GCA_022817645.1 Ceratoteleas bidentatus
TGTGGGTCGGTCCGAAAAAAAATAGTCCGAATCATGATGAGTCCATAAATTATATTAGTAATCCGTTGTTAGCCAAATGTAATAGAACCAAGATCCCAGGATACGCGCTTGAGGAAAATTTTGACGAACGGCGTTAACCATGGGAATTTCAATCTCGCTGGCAAAAAGTTTTACTTGTAGATTCGGCAAACGGTCTCTTAGGGCTTGCTATACGGCAGCATAAATTTCAGTTGTCCTATGGCTCATTAAAACATACACCGCTGCGATTAACTGTATAAAGCATAAAAATGTGTATTATATTTGAATGTTTGTTGAGGTATCTAGTAGCCGGAGGTGCTATTTTTGTCTCCACAATATTTCTACATTTCTTATATGCTAAATCCCCTGTTTCGAGTTTTTACATTGTGTTCTACAAGTGCAAGGGGGTGCACTCAATTTGGCGTTGAGAGCTGCATTTGCTTGCACATTATTGAGGCTTTTTCCACTGTTTTCTATGGACGCGAGGACTGATAACCTCTTGGCTATCCGTCCTCGGTCCGGCTGTGCATTCCGACAGCTTGAGAAGGATACCGTGAAGCGAAAGGGTAACCAAACAGATTTGAGGCAAACTTAAACGTGTTTCTGGGTACTGGGAGCCAGGAAAGTACCACCATACCACCGCAGCCCTACATAGGCTCATACTTCCGTTGAACCCATTGCTCTTTCCCTTGGAGCGAGATTGTTAAGCTTGGTTGAGCAAACAAATCTGGCGACAACACATTATAGCCCTAAAGCTTGGTTCACGTGACTGGGAAGAATTCTCCACCTTCCGCTGGGATAACCAATGACAAAAGCCGAATTTAACCCGAATTCATATGTCACAGTAACTTTGGACTGCTTTTCACGGAGGATGATGACCTGACGCCAAAATTTTGCAAATATTGCAAGAAAGGAGTTAAAATCCGTAAGAATTTTAAGAATGTGATATGTATTTCGCCTGTGGAAATGCAAGTCACATTACCTGTGCTGAAAGGGTTGGTTTGATAACAGACCAAGGAGAGGCTAGTAGTAGAGAAAACGATACACTACCTTTCCGGTGCTGTGAAATCACAAAAATACTAGAAGAGTCAGAAGATAGAAGGCAAACTCTCCAAATTGGAAGAGCAACTTACAAAAAACCAACGAGATGGACTGAGAGACTGAAGGATCAGAAGCCTGTCTGGATCGATTGATATACTCTCTAAAGAGGTTAAGGGGTGTATAAAACAACAATAAAAGGTCAAAAAGCAAAAAAAAATTTTCAGAAGAAAATCAGAAAGCACAAAATTTGAGATTAGATGGAATAGAAGAAAAAATTAAATCTATATCTATCCAACCCTTAGGCCAGAATGACCTGCTGGGTGGAAGCTCCCAGGTTATACGGGAAGTTCAAGACAGAGAAGCGAGGAAAGAGAATCTGATAATCTATGGCATTGTGGAATCGAGAGGTACCTCCAGGATCCGAATGCGGAAGCCTTGTGGCTGGAGGTTTATTGGAGTTATTATTGGATCGGTGCCAATTATATTGGCAGGTATTTATAGACCACCCACATCAGATCACAGGCCCCAGCTATCAGATAGGAAAGTATTCGAAATAATTGTTAAAGTGAGCTCTATTATAAAACCTAGCCTTATTTTTGGCGATTTCAACTTTTACATACCATTACACCGAATCAAATCTTTTCCAACAGATGCTCGAACCGCTGAAAAGCGGCACCATTCGTGTCTGGAGCGGAACTTGGGAAAATGTGGTCATTACTGTAGGTTGCAGGCTGAGGAGGAAGGCGGTAACGCTGAACTTATGCTTGCAGCCAGAAATGGCTACAAGTACTTGGGACCAATCCAGATCGAGTGAGACACAATCTGCTGTAAGTAAGGCCGCGGCCGCAGCCCTCCTTGGGGTGTCTGTAGCCTCGGGGGGAGTCTGCAACCCCTACGTGGCGCGTCCTCGGGTGGCGGATAGAGGAGTCGCTCGCTAGCAATACAGGGCAGAAGAGAAAGTAGCCAGCCCCTTCGGGCCCTGATCAGGAAGTACGTATTGAACTCGGAAATCGGAATCCGTGTTGCTTCGGGCGAGCTCCAGTCCGTCCGTGTATTCCGGGATTGGTAAAGCGGTAGCTGGGCCCCGGAGTAGGGATGGGCGATGTTTGCCGATTAATCGGAGGACGATTTATTTCCTTCGATTAATCGATTATTTTACCCGATGTTTTTTTACTGCGATTAATCGATGTTCGATTATTTTTTTCCAATAATCGGAAAAACATCGAAACAAAAATGTCATTTTTTTTTTCATTTTTTGGTTGTTTACGAACATAATGTAGATGTAAACACAAATGATTACAAATGACCATTTTTTGTCCCTTTTACAATTTCATACTTTTTGGCGAATTCAAACATAGAGTTCACTCGCTGAAGTGTGAGTCACTGTCTCTATCTTAACGATGGAAAGAAAAGGACAGATTCTATAAGTTTTCTATTGTGCATTTGAGAGTTGTCACGACTGCGACAATGAGCAGAATGTGGACGAGCTCAGTTTGTTTTGAAACGTGACCTCTGTAATTCTGCCGAAAATGGATTCGATCGGAGGTAAAATGACAATTAATTTCACTATTACTATTTTCACTGCATAACTATATTTTGCTTGACATCTTCCCTATCTTCTCTGTATGACATAGCCTTGTTATTAATTTTACTCTTCATCGTAGATGAAAGAACACATACCATTTAGTTTCGTATCAATGAAGAGGAACCGTTTGCAGTGACAGGGAACATATAAATATGTTCGAAAAGTAAATATTACCAATTCATTCAGAATTAGATTTTCTTTTTATAAGTAAAATGCACAAGTTTAAGTATTTTATGCATAATTGCATTCTTTCAGAATTTGATACAGAAACTTACAAGTATGTGACAGAAATAAAGAAATGCAGTATTACGGACTTATGGCGTTCTGTCGATGATGTAGAATAGTAAGTATCAAACGTATGGTACCCTAGCTTTGCCAATAATAGTTTCTTAAAAGCATTTCACCGTATTTTAATTACTATGTTTTATCATTTGTATTGCCTAACTTTTATCTGACATTCAATGTATATTTTTGGCGGACTAATAAATAATTTAATCTTGAATAAACTTTTTGAAATGTAACGTAAGTATAAATGATTATTTCACTTTTAGTGACCGAGTAAAACTTCCAAATGACCAGCCACCTTCTGAAGGAAGTTCAGACATCATTGACGTAAAACAAAATCTCACATCAAGCAGTCTGAAAGACCAAGAAAACATAGCTCCCATAAGTCTTCAAGATAGTACGGTCGAGGATGTTGAACTTCCTCAAAACAGTTCAAAAAGCATGTAAAAAATTTTCAGTTTTAAATTTAATTAATTTTTTGGTTCAAAGTAAATCAAGTAATTCACTGAACAATTAACTTTCATCGGAAATTAATTCTTATCTTTTTTTCAATTTTTTATTTTTTTTATTTAGAATTCCTGAATTGTTTTTAATTTTGTTCCTTTGAACAATTTTGAAAATTTTGAAATTTCAAAATTTCAAACTTCAATTTAAAAATTCAAATTTTGAAAAAAAAATTTTGTGCATAAAATTAAATTAAATCAGTATGGTAATTTGTAGTATGATTTAATGTGTATAATTTCTTTTACTTTAACTATAGTTCAAAAGGATCAAAACGGAGTACGGTGTGGAACTATATGAAGGAAAAAACAAAAATAAACTGCAAAGTGTATAATTTGCAAAAAAGTTCTCACACACGGCGGAAACACGACAAACCTTCGGAACCACCTTTCAAAAAAACATGAAGTTATCTTCAATTCTAATACGGCGCAGACTGACATGCAAGCGCGAAAACGTTCGACACCTTCAGCATCAGAAGATACACCGAAACGAGCCAATCTGGAATACAAGGTATGTTTAAAGATAATATTGTCCAGGAAACATTAAACGTTTTATAAGACTAAATGACCAAATTTAGCAAGTACAAATCGACTTCAAACTTAATATTGCAATGCCCGTTCAATATGTACAATCACATTCCCGCTTTTTTTACAATGTATATTATTAATTATAAATATATTAATAAACTGATTCATTCATATTACATTTTGTTTATTTACAGGAGAATCAGACACGTATCGACAGCCTCTTTCATCGATTTAACTCTTTCAAAGGTTAGTCGAATAGTATGAGGGTGTTTTCTTTGATTTAGTAATTTTTAATTTATTTATATAGTATATAAACATGTTTGTAAATTGTGTAAACATTTAAAAAATACTTCTAGGTGGATGTGAGAATGCCGATAAAATAACTCGAGCGATAGTCTACATGATTGCCAAAGACCAACGGGAGCTTTCGATAGTGGATGACGACGGATTTAGATGTGTAATGAAAAACGCAGTGCCTCATTACGAAGTTCCAAGCAGAAGAACAATCACAAAATTATTGGAAAACGAATATACGAAGCTGCAAATTCCTTTCAAAGAAAAGCTGAAAAATCTGGAGTTTTACTCAATCACGTGCGACTGCTGGACAGACGTTACCCAACAGAGCTACTTGGGTGCAACAATCCATTATTTGTCAGACGCAGCTGATTCGTGTACGATGAAAAGTAGCTTTTTGGGTGTTCTTCCATTATACGAGAGCCATACCGCCGAATACCTAGCTCGAAAACTACAGAACATGTTCGTAGAATACAATGTGGACGTATCCAAAATCATGGTCATTCTTTCTGACAGTGCTGCAAATATAAAGAAGGCGGTTATTTCACTGGTTGGAGCAGACAAACGCCTAGCATGCCACGCACATTTGTTAGCGCTCGTCATTCCCGACGCGATGGCGAAGTCGACGAAAATCAATGACATCTTACTGAAAGTCCGAAGCATTGTTACGTTGGCTAGGCGCAGCACGAACGTAGCAGATTAGCTGAAGAGACTTCAGTTGCGAGACGGGAAAAGCGAAAACGAGGTTTTGAAACTGATCTTAGACTGCCCTACCCGTTGGAACTCAACTTTCCACATGATTGAGAGGTTTCTTCTTCTGGAGGAATACATTTTACCTGCAATCAGAAAAACTCCACATCCACCAGTCATGCTGGAGAATGAAGAAATTGAGACGCTCCGTGATCTCATCAAAGTTCTCAGACCCATAGATGAGGCACCAGTTGACATGAGTGGAGATTCGTACCCTACCGCCAGTTTAATGATACCACTCGTAGAGTGTATGATTTCAGAAATTTTGAAATTTCTGAAAGTTTACCTCTAGCTCCTTCGGTAAACTCCTCTGATTTGTTGCAGAGAGGATCATCTGCAACAGATTAGAGGAGTTTACCGAAGGAGCTAGAGGCCTGTCACCAAGCCAATACGGATTTCGGAAGGCGAGATCCACCGTGGATGCTATCAACGCCGTCATCGACATCGCGCGTCAGGCCGTCACTGGCAGATGATGGCAGCGAAATGGGACTGCATCATGGGTGCGCTGTATCTGGGACTGCATCATGGGTAATTTGTGTATCTTTTTCTGGATCAAATAAATTATTATTTATTATTATTACATGTACGGAATACATGTATGGAATACATGTATGGATGACATGTAAGGAGTACATGTATGGAGTACATGTATAAAGTACATGTATAGAATATATATAGATTTTATATACGGAGTTGTATGTATATATTGTATGTACGCGCCCCGGCAATCCTTCCCGATAAATATTCTGAAATTCGCCCCAGCGCGCTTCGCTCGCCTCCCCCATTAAGAGTTTAGCAGTTTCGCATTAGTTCATTTATATGAATATTTATTCAAAATTATATGAAATTTAATAATATTTTATTACAACAATTCATTTAACTTTAAGCCTCCACGCCACGTGGAGTGGGGGCTTGAAAGGAATTTCAAAAATTGTTTGACAGATGGCCGTTTGACCTTCATCTGTCAAACTTCAAATAAGTCGAATGTGAAATAGCTTTGACACATTAAAAAAGTTATAAAAAATAATCAAAATGAAACGAAAATAAACAAAAAATGACTGAAACTAATATTTTAGTTTATTTTCAGAGACTTTTAACCAGCCCTTGCTCTCTTTTTGTAGTTTCAATAGTTTCAATAGTTTTAAAGAATAGCTTTAAAGAATTCGAAAAAAATTATAAAAAATCATCCAAATGATATGAAAATAAACTAAATATGAACTAAAACTAATATTTTAATTCTGCACTGGCAACAGTGTGGCAAATTAATGGCATTATGATTGATGATGAGGATGGACAGTCATCTTCGTCAATAATCATAATAATAAGCCCATGTATAGACTACTCCACTTGTCCCATTCTACTTCCGTTCTGACCATATATAGACTTACTCCACTTGAGTAACTCTCCTTCCGGTTTGCCTAAATAATAACCTGCTCCACTTGCATCATTCTACCTCCGATCTGACCATATATAGACCTGCTTTACTTGCCCCCATTATACTTCCGATCTGACCATATATAGATCTACTGCACTTGCGTCATTCTACGTCCGATCTGACAATGTACAGACCTCATCCACTTGACTCAACCTACTTCCGGTGTGACCGTTATCGAACGTACTCGATTTGCTTCAATCTAAATCCGGTCTAACTATATACGAACATACTCCACTTGCTCCATTCTATTTCCGGTCTGATCACATATAGATCCGCTCCACTTGACACAATCCACTTCCTGTCTGACTATATATTGATCTGCTTTACTCGACCCATTCTACTTCCTGGCTGACCATATACAATTCTCCTTGTTCTATTCTACTTCCGGTCTGACCATACATTGACCAATACCACTTGACTCATTCTTCTGCCGGTCTGACCATATATTGACCTGTTCCACTTATGAACCTGATTTAGCATGGCGGCGGCGGAAGCAATAGATTTGTATTATATAGGGAGATATTCATGGATTTTAAAATGCATATACGTTTTTTACCACTCCGAATTTACCATCCGGTTAAGTTTAATATTAGCCCCACACAATTAGTCCAGATATTTTTCTGTGGCACTATAATTTGATCGAACTCGTGTTTGAACGCTTAAACGTGACAAAATACACGACCCCGAGTGAATTTGATTAACGTGCATTTGGCCCTTTGAGGATCGGGAGCGTGCGTTTCATGAATATATTGAAATTTTGGGACTTAATTTACGCGGGCGTTGCGAGATTTCGAGCTATCGCGCGGCAAATTTTATCGCTGATCAATTTGCTGCGATTTTAGGATCCAAAGTTGGCCGGATGTTTGACATTTTACCGCGCCGTATTGGCGCACTTTCTCCATTAACAGACAACCGGTATTACGCTGCCGGTGTAACTTTATTAATAACCCAGCAAGTTTTGCCGACGTGAAATACCGTGTCACTTGGAATATGAACCACGCTCGGACGTAAAATCTGGAGCACCAAAGCGCTCGTTCAAGGTGGAAAAGATCGCGCGGTGTAATTGGATCGGCTCGAGGCTGCTTCAATAAGAATACGATTGGGCGAAAAGGTCAACCGGAGAGATGCCAACATAACGCCATTAGTGGTATTAGTTCCATATCATTACTGCGGTTGGCGCTACTAATATTGAATTTCCTCTTGAATTTGGCCTCCCTATCGACCCCTTCGGTATACAGATGTACTTCATTAGAGAATAGGCTGTTTCGATTGAGAATAAGTAATTGAAGTGGAGCTACAGACGAGGGCGAAGTTCATTCGAGCGAACAAACATAAATTCGAAAGAAGGACAGAGAATATTTTTGGAACTCGGCTGTGAGGTGGTTTGATTGGGTGAGTGAAAAATTGAGCGTGTTCTTGTTTTATGAGGGTTTATCTAAAAAGTTATCTTAGTGGGAGCATCGTTAGAAGGCAGAGGTATATTGCGTTTTGGTAGTTTCAACTATCTTGACTTTCAATATTATTGAGTTCTAAATTGCATTGTTTAAATTTGCTAGTGGTGCAAATCGCTCGAAAAAGGAAATGTTTCGAAAAGTTTGTGTACGGTTTTTTCGGAACAGAAAGTTGTGGTCGTGCAATTTTTTAACGGATTTTAATCTAGTTTGGCGCAGTTTGGTCGGGATTGGATGGTGAAACAATTTGTTCGACAGATTTCCGATCAAGTTATTATAAAATAGCTACAGGTAAATAGGAAAAAGTACATGTAAATAGGTCAATTCCGATTTCAGACCATTCTTACCAAATATTGGTCCGTAAAATCGATAAAAGTGAATTTTAACTCTCGAGAAGTTGAGACAATGGTTTCATTTCAATATTTAGTAATGTTCTAAAAATGAATTTTACAACATTGATTCGAATTTGAGTTCATTCCATTAAGGCTCTTTCACATCGAAAAGCGGACAAATAGAATTTTTATATATAAAAAATTAATAGTTTTAGCTGTAGTTAATTATTTTTTTATTATTATATTTTTAAATATAATTATTTAGTCACTAAATTAATGTGAAATAAGTGTATTATAAGATATGAATTATTTATATGTAGTTATAATAATAGTTCAGCCGTTTGCAATCCTGAAAAAAATTGAATAATACAACTTTAATGTAAAAGTAAATAATTACTATAGTTTAAATCAAACGTATATAAATATTCTATTTGCATTTCTGACTATATGTTTATAATCGCATGACCTAATAAACATTCAATAAACTCCTAACAATCTGTTAAAATCGACAATTATCAAAAACAATCCTTTTCATACAGCTTAACATGGACTCTCAAACGAATACCAAGTGCAATTTCTTCTTTCGCTTCAGAATTCGATTTCTGCACAATGAAAATTCCGCGAATGCGAAAACTCCGTCACTTCCTAGTCGTAACTCCCTTCGAATTCAAAAATCAATCACTCGTGGTGCCGAGTGCGCCTCGTTACCCCGCGACTTGCATTAATTTCTTCGATTAATCATTTTTTCGCTACTCTAGCATGGAAGTCCGCGTGGCGCGCGCGGTCACGTTAAAAAGACCATTTGTTCGTGGAAATGGATTCTGGCGCTGCAAAAAGCTGAGCGACATAAAGACCCGGGACAAGCCACGCTGCATTCAAGAATACGCGATTGAATCAGCCGACTCGTGAAAGACAGAGCGTCTAATTCGCCACGCCGAGCGAATTCTTCTCGATTACGTCAAACTTTTAAGGCGCGTGAATCTTTGGCGCGGTTGTTTGTTCGCCGCCGCGACAAAAACAAAGTTACGGATCGCGCAGCCACCGCGCCCGGAAGTGGTTGGAAAAAAAGGGGATTCGCGCCGGACATCGCGTGGGATTTAAAAAACGATAAATCCGGCGAAACTGTTCGCGCGGATCTTGCAAGGCGAATAAATCATTACCGAGGATGAACGGGCGTGTAGTTCATAGATTTCGCGGCGCAATCTTTTACATGAATAAATCTCGGGCTCGGGCGGGATAATTCTGAAATATGGCGCGCTTTTTTCTTGGGCCAGATCTTGTATTATATCTCGGATAAGTGCTACATTAAAACAGAATAAATTCGTGGATAAGTCCGCTTATCTCTTTCTGATAAAAACGCGACGTGTTCGCACGGCCTGGATCCCCAAACAAACTTCTGCATGATTCATGAGAGTGAAATTCATTGTCCCGTATTGGCCGTTCGTTCGCATTCGTTTCATAAATTACGGACCCGCGAGGACGAGGCGTCATGTTTAATTGTATTTATTATCCACGAAGACTTTCTTCGGATTCGCGACTTTTCTCGCGACGCCGGCGTCATGAATATTCACCGGCACCGGTGAGTGGAGCGAAATTATTTATTGACTAATTTTCGACAAAAAGCACTCGAAATCGGCATCCTCGGTTCTCCACGAAAATTAATTTTCCGTTCGTATGTCTGCATCCCTGTTAAAAATGACGTATTAAAACATTTTAAAAGATATTGGAAACATATTGAAACATATTATATTTTACTTATTATTTTTTATTTTTTTTAGAATTATTATTAGAAATTATTATAAAAATTATTATTAGAAAATGCGTTATCCTTTACGTATACGGTCATATTCACACATATCAACGCATCACAGTGAAGATTACGCAATTTTTATCCATTTTTATCCAGCGATTCGTTTCAATGCGGTTATTGTCTCCGTTTTTCCGTATAAATTATGTAGATTCGAAATCGAAGTAAAATTATCGATCAAAAAAGTCCAACAAATAGGCTTCGATCCCGGTTACTCGAAGTTCTCAGTCCAGTATCCTATCCACTCGACCACGGCGACTTCTGTCCGCAACTGCCGTTTCTAAAATATCACTTATAACAAGGGAGATTCATTTAATGAGTAAGATTCTTTATACGACAGTTGCAATCAGCAGTCGCCGTGGTCTAGCGGTTAAGATACTGGACTGCAAACTGCGAGGTTCCGAGATCGTTTCATATACGTGGATTTTTTTCATTGAAAATTGTACTTACGATCTACGTAATTTAAACGGGAAAACGGATGACAATAACCGCATTGAAACGAATCGCTGTGGATAAACAATGTGAAATCTTGATAGTGACGTGTTCATATGTCTGAATACGTCTTCATATGTAACGTTTTCAAATATTTCAATGGATTTCAAAACGTTTTAATACCTCATTTTTAACAGGGATTGAGTAAAATAGTCAATTAATATTATCTAGATTTTCAACCTGATGAACATTAAAAGATGGATAGCCAGAATGTTTCCGAACTATTCCTAGACTCCCATGGGCTGCTACCCAGCTAAAATATACCAACTCTAGTAGAAATTGTAATATTGTAAGCCCATTATGATGCAGTCTGATTTTATATAAAGGGCCCTATACGGATGTAACGCAAGGTAAAGGTTGGGGCCTAATAAGGCACGCCTCGTGAGGCTGATTAATTCTGTTACATTGTGAAAAGCGAAGGGTTACCTATTGGTCTGTGATTCGGGGCAGCAGCGCTTCCGAATTCGGGACTTCAGACATACCTAACCTCCGTACAAGATATGTACTTGTACAAGTTCGTCTGGCGTGCCTAAATTTTTTCTGTGTAGTTTGCAATCGGGCTCCAATCTGGGAACGCGGTCGGGCCCCGGAATGGAGTACTGGCAGGGGCCCGGTAGGGTTTCCATTCTTGGACTCGGTTGGGTTTCCATTCCTGGGCCCGGTCGGCCCTAGGGAATAATAAAAAGCTGGCAACATTATGGCGCAGTATGGCAACGGTATGGCGTAATACGATGGTAACAGCATGGCTCGCGATCATTTGTCAGACTAGCGTTTTTCTACGCCGAGGGTTTCCGTTCCGGGGTCCGGTCGGGTTTCCATCCCATAGCCCGATTACAACCCGGGGTCTGGGTTGGCTGCCTGTTCGGGGCCAGACCGGGTTCCCTCTCCGGGCCCCAGCTGGGATTCCCAGCCAGGTTCCGCATTCGGGGCCCGGCAGAAACATGTGTTACATGATCGAACTGGCCCTGATCCGACATCCCCGAAATGACCTGGCCGGGACCCCGTTGCAGCCCGGAATGTCTACTAGGGTGGGTTTATAGAACCTCCCACAGCTGGATATTAGTCTGTTCCCTGAATGTTTATAGACCGTGGAATGTTCAAGGAACCTTTACATAAAGTTCAGCTAAACATTTGCTAAACGTTTATTGAATTTTCGGCTCCGTTGGGATAAATCCAGAAAGTTTCAATAGAACTTTTTTAAGGATGTCATTTATTAACACGCCGGTCGGTTAATTTGCAAATTGAAAAGTCGCTGGTGTCCCTTGCGTCGCGTCACCGGGACCCTCGGCTAATGAATTTTGTCCATGCAAATGCGCGCAGTCAAAAAGAATGCCGAAACAGACGCGCCCCTTTATGCCCGGTGCCCCTCGCACAGAGAGCCTGCTCGTTTGCTGGTTTTTGTGATCTTTGTTCGCGTGATACGAAGATGAGACGTCCGCTTGGTTCGTTAACTTTTAGTGCGTTTAATTACGAGTTTGCTTGTGCTTGTCCTGTTGAGTCGTTTCGACGCGTAAATTTCGGCGCGATCAAAATTTTATGATAAATAGACGGGGATTGTGTACGAAGAGGAAACAATTGGGGAAAGAAAGTTCAAACTTGGCGATTGTTCCGTTACTAGACTGAAGCTATAATTAAGTTCATTCGTACAATAGATTAGCTCTTGTACAATTTGCTGAAGTCTAGTTAGGGATTTAACTAAATACATCAATCAGTTATGGAGTCATATCACATTTCAATAATTAATTGTGACTTGGATAAAATTGAGGACGAATATTTTTGAACTTTAATGTCATATTAAATTTTTATCTTGATAGATCCCTAATAACTGAATTGTTATTAAGTGTGATGGACTGATAAAAGATTATTCCAACTTATTATTTGTTTATTCAGTACTGCGTTTACACGTGTATACGCAGTGTTTTTAGGTTTTTTTATATAAAATATGCGATAAAATAGTGCCACTATGATAATTATTTACTAAATATTCCTTAACTAATACATTTACTTTTTCGTTATTTCGTATGAAAGCTATTTTATGTTAGAATATACTCCTTTTTACCGCTTTGATAAGTGATTACTCGGTAACTAAACGGTAAACTTTGATAATTCTTTGTTTATCGATTCAACGGGATTTCAATCGAATTTTTATTTTTCCCTGTATTTCCATCCAAGTTCCTTGTTTAACAAAAATTTTGATGAAATCATTGTTTACATAGTTAGTGGTATTTTATAGATCATTAGTAATTCAATCTTACATACGATTAGACATTCAATTCACTACAAAAACATGCGAGAATGAAACGTCTTACTGTAAGACTCTAGTGTCTGAATGTAAGACACTAACGTCTTAATGAAAGTCACTTATTTTCTGACGCAAAAAGCGTCAGAAAATAAGACGTCTGTTTTTACAATGTTTATATCTAACTGCATCTACTATCAGCTGCAGTCAATTATCGTTGACTATATCACGTTGACTACAAATACACACTTTGGTATTTTATTTTTCACTTAAGTAACTATCTGATAAAACATTATTATGAAACTAACGTAATTAATCATAAATCACTAGGAGTTCAATCATACTTTCATAACACATTTTCATTGAACTGAAACTATTATTAAATCAATCACCATATTAAAAAACGAAAAAACCGACCGACAATAATCATCATGAAAATGTAACGAAACTACAAAGGTTGATCGCAAGTTTTGTCACAGAGCTTTGTGCTGACAAGAAGTGCTGCGACAATAAAGCCGTTGTTCGATGTTTATTGAAGTGTCAATGGAAGGCGCGCGATCGAGACCGACTGAATAATACATGTCGTCTGCGACGACGGCGCCATTCACTCTGCTCGGGTAATAGTCGTGTATAACTTACACCGTCCAGACTTGTCAAGATATCATTCACGGCTTGGCCGGACCGAATACATCAAAACCCGTATAAGGACATTAATGCTGTGTCAACGGTGTGCGCGCGTTTACACAGATGGGCTCTCGTAAAAGGGCTTTATGCGATGCGCGGATGCCGAATTAATATTTACTGTAGCGCGCACCCTAATACGCGACGTTCCGCGGGTTTTGCCCAGCCGATGACCCGAATTACCGGGCTTCGGGTAAGCGAATCTGCTGAATGAGAGATTAGCCTGATTAGCCCCTTAACCGCTCTCACTGAAGAGTCCCCGGTATTTGGTTATAGTTATCGATTGTTGAAAACAGGGGTAGGGCTAAATGTGATCAACCAACTCGGCAAGTAGAAAAATGTTTGTTTATTCAGATCATGAATGCAGTGTTCTGTGATTAGTTACCGTGAGCTGAGAGCGATTCGTGGCATTTTAACATGAGAGGGTTGGTGAAGAATGAAAGAGTTAGGGAAGACTGATTGTGTCTCGCTCAAATAGAAATTCGCCCGAGAAAATAATATGATCCTGCAGTGATTTCTTCTTTTTGATCACTTTATGGTCCCATTTTTGAGACTTTTTTCACCATTTTGTGATCACAAAATGATAAAACAAATCTTGATCATTTTATGATCATTTTGTGATCCCAGAATGAGCGTAAACAGTCGCAAAAATGGGATCATAAAGTGATCAAAGGGATGAAATCACTTTATGATCACAAAATGATCATTTTTTTTCTCGATAATTTTTTTCTGATATTGTAATATTCGAACTTTAATCAGTACCAAATCTATTACAATTATTTTGATTGGGCACAAAAACATTTGCCGCACTCTAACAAATATTAGATGACGGTTCATGGAATCCGGTAACCATAAGCTGAAAAGTGCACTTCCGAAATTTTCGCGAAGTAAACAATCCGGTAGTTGACGCGCCGATTAGATGCGCAGCATAGAAACGCCGTGGCCTTTGCTGCGCAGAGCGCGCCGTGCGATGATATCCACTTACGATTACCGGATTGTTCTAACGGCGGTGTACATTTCTTTTGACGATTAGTG
The DNA here is from genome assembly GCA_022817645.1 of Ceratoteleas bidentatus. Taxonomy (NCBI): domain Eukaryota; kingdom Metazoa; phylum Arthropoda; class Insecta; order Hymenoptera; family Scelionidae; genus Ceratoteleas; species Ceratoteleas bidentatus. The sequence goes on from JABFPB010002490.1 coordinate 14,474, forward strand.
CAGATATTCCTGCTGTAAATTTCTGATTCTATTACAAACTGACGACGGATTCTATTACCGTCTCCAAACAGAAAATCGCCCGATTCGTGACGTTTTCCGTGTGAGGCGCATAGAAATGTACTGTAGAAACATATTGACGATTTTATGTTTCATAACATTGGTTTTAATTGTTTCATGGGGGTGTTCGATTACTGAGAGTATATTTAACGTTGCATCAAACGTATTTACTACAAAAAGACAATCTTCATGTTATATATCATTTTTAAGAGTGTATAAATTTAATATTCGAATTATTTAAATATTTGATCAATTTTTTGAACTTTTTCAAAATGTTTTCCAAAATATTCAGAAACATTCCACGTGCACCAAGATTAACTAATATTTTCCAATTTAAATCGAGAATGTTTTATATATAAATATTGTTTCCAAATTATATTTCACATTTTTTATATTTTTTCATGATTTTAAGTTATAAAAATTACAAAATTGTAATTTTTTTCAATTTTTTGTATTGATCGCGAAAATTACGCGATACGCGATGATCGTGGATCGCGGAACTTTCGCGATTCGCGATCATCGCTGATCGCACATCGCGGAACTCTATATAGCCTAATATAATAGTGTTATTACTGGCTTGTGTTGTTTATTTCTGTGAAATACCAACCCTGTGAAATAGAGTCCTGCGAAAGAATGTGAGTGTGAAATAAAGTGCGGTGAAATAGCGGTTTGTGAAATAGATGGTGCACACCATATTTATTTTGTAGTTGTATTTATCATTTGTTTATTCACAATACATATTATTACAAATTAAAGTAAATGAAACTGTTCATCATCTACTTTAAGATTATATTATATCATATTATTATACATTTGTAGTATTTAATTATCATTCTTTTTTCGTGAAAAAGATCGCCCAGTTTAACTGAAAATGAACAATTAAAAATTACATACCTTTTCACTGAAAAAGATCTGTGTATTTATTCAAAAAGAAGCATTTTTAAGTTACTTTCTTTTTGGACCAAAGCAAAATCTTTTTGCGAAATAGTTAAGAGAAATTTTGCTTTCGGCGAAAAGGATCCCCTAGTAGAAATTGCGTGTAGCGCCTCGCTAGCTCCTCGCCTCCTCGCTAGCGCCTCGCCACCGCCTCGCTAGCGCCTCGCCACCGCCTCGCTAACGCCTCGCGAGTGTCAAGTACCGCTAGCCAGATTTCTACTAGGGTTGTATTCCAACCAAAACAACATTTTTAAGAGTGAAAAAAGTATTTTATCTATCAAATTCAAAAAGATGTAGTCATCGGGTTAAACTGGAAATGGTGGTGTTAAAACACCTCTTCCGTTTGAGTATTGCCATTTTTATAATTCATGGGAATTGTTTTCTTTGCAGAGTTGTTATTCGTACAAGAATTCAACTTTTCATGAATCTCGATATTGTTTCGATTGTAATGGTAGAACACCGACGTATTGCTCTCGAAGGTTTTTTTCATGGACAAACTGATTGCCTCAGCCGCAAGATAGCAAGCTCCAACTGCTGCTGGGGTTGTCAGATGTAACAAAGTAAGTTCATTGACGAGTCCGTGCGCCTTCAACTCACTGATAAAACCATTTTTCAGATGATTCCACGAGTTCCAAACTGATCCCACACATGTTATTTTCAAGCCTCCTGAAGCATTCGTCAAATCCTGTATAAGAAAAATAATCAAGATAATTAAGTATGTTTTAATTACTGACAATTTTTTTGCATTAGTCTGTCAATAATTTGTTACTAAGGTACATACATTGTCAGCTTTGCAGAAAAGCGCATTAACATGCCTGGCCAGCATACTGCCAGCTTCTTCAAACAAGGATATACAAAGAGGATCTTGGTCTTCGCACCCTACGACTAGTTCCTTAGCAAACAACGCAAATTTGCTTTTGTCATACTTGACGTACAAGTGCGGTAACATGGAAACTCGGTCGTTGACGTGGAAGAATTTTTTCATCGCGTTATAAATATAGGTAATTGGATAGGGGGCTTTCTGCAAATCGTCCAATTCATCGAAAACATATTTGCAAGCTTTGTGAGAAATCCAGTAAGCTGGAATAAAATTGAATATATAATTACTCCAATAATTATAATTTCTTGAGATATATTTTTTGGCGAAAGAAAAGGATATCTTTCGCCGCCAATTTTCAAAAATTGAAATATCTTGATATTTCAGTATTTTGTTCATCTTACATTAAATAAAAACAAAATTTAGAGTTCCAAAGATCAAGGCAGCAACCGACTTTCCCGCAGAGTTGCATATAACATTTCATGTGACGTGGTGCCGAAATAATATATTTCGTACCAAAAGCACAAAGTAGGCTTTTTTCGTCCGTGGTGCGACAATATTTTTTGTCTTACCTGCATAAAAAATTAACTTTATGAGTGTCTGTGTAGAGGGAGCAAAGTGTTTCATGAGCGACATTTTACGCCCTATTGCTCCGCAGAGAGCGGCGACTGAATACTCTGCTCTCTGTGGGGCAACAGCTGCGCTAAACTGGCACATGTGCTGCACCAGTCTGGTGCATAATGCGCACGAAACGGGAAACGGTTAGTTTGTCGAAAGGTCAATTTGTCGACATGGACAATTTGTCGAGGGGGTCAGTTCTTCGAAAATAGTTTGTCGACAGTATATTTGTCGAAAATAATTTCTCGAGAGTATATTCGTCTAATGTTGAAACGTATATTCGTCAAATTTTGTAAATTAAAAGATTATAAAAAATTTTGAAAATTTTTGAAAATTTAAAGTTATCTGAAAATTTTTTTAATTTTTTGAGAATTATTTTTGAGTTTTTTAATTTTTTGGAATTTTTTGAGAATTTTTTGGATTTATTTTTGAGTGTTTTTGAATTTTTTTAAATTCTTTTTGAATTTTTTAAAATTATTTTTGAGTTTTTTGAATTTTTTTTGAATTTTTTGGAATTATTTTCTTAGTTTATTTTTTATTTAAAGGAATGTTATTCAAAAGTAATTCAAATGTAATTAAAGTAATTCAAAAGTAATTAAAGTAATTCAAGTAATTCAAAAGTAATTCAAATGTAATTACAAGTAATTGAAAGTAATTCAAATGTAATTACAAGTAATTGAAGTAATTCATTACTTAGTAATTAAGTAATTGATTTTTAGTAATTAATATTTTTTACAATTTTTTTAATTACTTCAGTAATTATAATTAGTAATTAGCCTATCCCTGCTTGAAACTAACGGAAAAATGTTAGCAGAATAATATTTAGAAAATTAACAATTTCCTGAAATAAGTCAACATAAAAAAGCAAACTTGAGAATAGTGGACAAACTTTATGATCAGTACCGTTTCAAAAAGTAACGATTTCCTAAAAAAAAGGAAAAAATAAAAACAGCCAAATAGAGAATAGCGGAAAATCTTAAACAGAACATTTGGAAAAGTAAGTTTAACGGGAAAACTTAAACATCACATTTGGAAAAGTAACTATATCCAGAAAAAAGCCAAAGTAAGAATAGCCGAATTGAGAATAACAGGAAAACTTTATAAAAATTAAGGTGTGGAAATTTAACAATTTCCTAAAAAAGCATTGCTGAAATAATAATAGTGACATTCAGAATAACGAAAAAAAGGTTTACAGAATGACATTTGGAAAAGTAAAAATTTGCTTAAAAAAAGAGTGCCAGAATAATATTAGTATACTTGAGAATAACGGAATTATCATTAAAAGCATAACATTTTGAAAAGTAACAATTTCCAGAAAAAATCGAAGTAAGGACAGCGAAATTGCGAAAACTTTGTCAAAAGTAATGTTTGGTAAAGTAACAATTTCCTAAAATAAATTGCCAAAATAATAAAAGTAAACTGCAAAATAACGGAAAATAGGTTAACAGAATGACATTTGGAAAAATAACAATTTATTGACAAAAATTTGCCAAAATAAGAACAGCCAAATTGAGAATAACGGAAACACTTTAACAAAAGTAATGTTTGGAAAGGTAACAATTCCCCCCCTCCCCCAAAGGCAAATTGAGAATAACGGGAAAACATTATCAAAAGTAACGTTTGTAAAAGTAACAGTTTCCTAAAAAATTATAGTAAACTTCAGAATAAGAGTAAACTTCGAAATAAAGGTTAACAGAATGACATTTGGAAAAGTAACAATTTACTGACAAAAGCCAAAATATGAAGCACCAACAGGAAATTTTTAAACGGGTTTTTAACAGGTTTTTAACAAAATAATAAGTTCAATTTTGAAAGATTTATAATTTATAATATACTAGAGGGCAGAGTCCCCGTGAGCGCTACGCGCTCCAACCCCCCAAAAATATGTATATAATGCATATATAATACAAATTTGTGATAAATTATATATGTAATATACTTAAGGGGATACAACAGTGTAGAAATGAATTGGAGATTTGTCAGACACATTTAGTGATTTTCCGAATGTTTATAACACATTTCTTGAATTTATTGCATTTCAATGTATACAAAAAAACCTATCTACTCCCGCAATTCTAAACATATAATTGTAAAATCAAACGAACTCACCGAGTGAAGTTCGATTGAAATTATGTCGTTGGTCTCGTCCGGATGGAATAGTGTAGTATAGTATGTGCTTCAGGCACGCTTTGTCAACAGAATATAAAATTTAAAAATTCGAATATCTTGATGATTCTTCATTTATTCACTCCTTAACAACGGTGTAAACACTAAATATACATTTCTCGGGTGAGAAGTCCATCCGGAAGAGACCAACGACATAATTTCAATAGAACTTCACTCGGTGAGTTCGTTTGATTTTACAATTATGTCTAAGTTGGTCTCGTCCGGATTGAATAGTGTAGTTGTTCAAAAATAAAAACGATTTTCTGTATCTTGAAATCACAATAAAAATGTATTTATTTTTACTTTTTAGTTAACAATTTTATGACCGTAAAACAGATTTGTGAAAGGTTTCAGGGTCAACAATTGGGCGATTATAAAAATTCACAAACGCCTTCGAATTTCCTGACCACCGTGCTGCATGTTTGATTATATCAAGATTTTGTACTTGGCCAGAGACACTACCGTGTCTCTGGCCAAGTACAAAGAAAGTAAAGCCGAGGGCACTACTAGTATCTTATCCCGAGTGAACAAATGGCCATTTTTCCACCGCTCTAGCAGACGAAGCAACCACAATAACAAAATTTGGTTTACTTCATCGGATAGCCCTCATAAAACTGAGTAGAAACCAAAAAAATTTGATCCAAATTGGCCCATTGGATGCAAAGATATGGATGTTCAAAAATCGACATTTTCAACTAAAAACGTCCGTCGTCTCCTTCTTCTTCTTCTTCTTGTTCAACGTCCGAGTGACATCATCAAACATTTTTCAACACAAAATTTTATCAATAAATTATTAGAAGATGGCTGAGGGGTGGGGTGGGTGGGAGGGGGGGGGGGTAAAAAAGGGGGAAGGGTAAAAAAGGGGGGGTAAAAAGGGGGGTTAAAAAAGGAGGGTTTAAACAAAGGGGGG
>JABFPB010002491.1:0-19975 GCA_022817645.1 Ceratoteleas bidentatus
GAACGCCATGAAACTGTCTCTTATAGCAATACGACTGTAGCTCCGGAAAATAACGCTCCGGCAAATACATTAATACTATGATGTATCTATTGCGTAATCGGGCCACTTTTCGCTAAAGTTCCGCTTAATACATTAGTATTAATTAATGGGCATTTGTTAACATATAACCAAATTTCACTGTATGCAATTATGTAAAGCATGTTCTAATGTTCGCGAACGGCAAATAATATACATACAAGTGAAGATGGTGAGAGTCAATGACGTGCTTAACTAATTACAAATGGATTCAATGCTGTTTAACTTCCCGCGTGAAAAAAATAGTATTGTAAATGTATGGCAGGCAGCTGGCAAATTCTCAGGTTGCAAGAATCAGGCAAGTATCTGAGAATGAAATGGCAATCTTATACTTATGCTATGGCCAAATTATGGCCAAACTTTTGCCAGTATTTCCAGTCTTGATGCCATTCCTTCACCATTTATGGCAGACAAAAATATGACATAAAACTGACGAAAGTATGGCAACAGCATGGGATCGATATGGCAAGAGTATGGGACCTTAACACTGCCATATTATTGCCCGACAGTTGCCTAATACTTGTCCAACGGTTCGCCAGCTGTCTGCCATACTTTTACTTTACTATTCTTTTCTCGCGGGTTTTATCACGAAATATTGATGACCTACGTATATACCGAAGATTAATTGGTATCGTGATTCTTACCACGATTAGAACTAAAAATGATGGCCTTTCCCGCTTAACGTGATTGAAATAAATTACGACACTTGCCAAAGAAAACGTCATCAATTAGACCTAGAGAGAACTTTGTGTAATAAGCTGGATTGACGCCGGCGAAATTAGCAAGTGCTTCAGCCGCTGCGCTCGTACGTATTTAGAGAGTTTTTGAACTCGTTTCTATTTCTAAATAATGATTAACTGAAACACGTAGTTAGATTAAGATATTTAGTTTAAAACTTTAAAACTAGCATAAAATAACTGTTTATATATACCGAATAAACTGAAAATGTTCAATGAGAAATTTTGTAAAAATGTTTTTACAATATGATTCAGCTCGATTACAAAGAAAATGAAATCTGCCAGATAAACAAAAATTAATGAGAAAAATGTAAGGTGCATTTTTCTCATTAATATTGAGAAACATTATGAGAAAATTAATATAACTGTAGAGTTAAGCTGAAGCTAACATTTTTTTATTAGTCGCTATAATTATATGTTGTTCCAAGCGTCAAATAATCTAAACTGTAGTACCGTTTTAAGAGAAAAAATGTTAAAGTCTACCTTTATTATTGAAAGAGATGTCTGGGTAACCTCGCGCTCACTACGTATTTATATGTCAATAGATTTCGCAGTTTCGCTGTGATCTGAAAACCGAGTTTGATGCTCCACACGAATGTAGCCGCGGGAAAAGGATTCAGAAGTTAAGACAAATATCAGATCTGTGTAACCAAAAGCACTTCAAAAAGTAGATGTATTTTTGTAGGCTAATGCACGAATTCCATACGTTTTTGAAATTGCAATTTTTTCATTATGTTCTTTCGTATCACATCTCAGGAAAAAATATTTTTTCAAATATTTAAGGTTCGCAATTCCGCATTATTACAAAAAACTGGCAAAGCATATTTTTTTGTACCGCACATTGCAGTACTAGTTTATTAGCTCTGAATATTTGCAATAATTACTTCGTTCGTTTACCAACATTCATAAAAAAAAATGGGAGGTGTTCAGCACTTAATGACTTAGTTCTTTAACCTGCGGATAATTATTCCTATTGTTTTTTTTATGAATGGCTGTAAATTGATGTAATCGTTAAATGACAGATTGAAACTACGCACAAGAAAGTAAAAATCGATTTTGATATTAACGGTTTGTTAATTTAAAAATAAAATAGAAATGATACGATCAGATCAAACTTCCAAATTGGCAACTGTATAAAAAAATCTACGCAGTATTTTTTACTTAAAAGTCAGTCGCGTATTTTATAGTATTTTTGGATAGGAATGAGAAATGTTTTCTTGCAATTTGAACAATTTTTACAATTTTCTTGCACTTTCATAAAATTTATGATTTAAAATATTTTTAACTTATATTTTTAACATGTATGTGCAAATTTTATATAAACTGATCATAGTGTATGAATTGTTAATTATGAAATAATTTAATCTATTCAAAATTGAATCTGTTATGATTATAATATATAACAAATTTAATCTTAAACCCCGATTTAATTATCTACTTTAGTTAACAATTAGAATAAACGAATTGTTAACATTATGGTATCATTATTATCATTTCCTCGTAATTTCCGAAGCGTTACAATAATATCACTAAATTTATCGACTATTCTATTATTAATATAATGTCAACGTTATTTATTATAGAATTATATTTTTCTATCGTTATTATACCACTTTAGCTACGGTTTTGCCATATCGCCCTGACTTTTAATTTTATAATATGTATATGGCAACATTGTATATGATAAAAATCAATATAATTTAAAAAGAATACTAAATGAATTGCTCATAAAAGAGTCTTTTCAGAAAGAAGTTTGAAAATTATTATCAGTTAAACAAAGCGCATTCAACATTTTATAGGGCTTAATTAATCATTGTAGCCGGAGAGTACTTATCAGGAACCATTTCATTTCAGATTTAGTTAGCAGCCGACCAAATTAACGTAGAATATTGTTTTCGTTCTCCCCGCAGACAAATAAGCTTACTCAATACTATTGCATCGCAATTTAGAATATTTTATGAAAATATTTTCCGTACGTTAAAATGACCGCGTATTTTATTCGTGCAAACGCACACGGCGGAACGATTTGGAGGAGACGCTTTTATTGCGCTCATAAAAGATATCTCGTGGCAACGGAGACCAACATTACACAGTATTCATATTTTATGACTCCATGTGTAATACTTTGTTTACTTTGCTTAGTGGCAATCTCAATTTTGCGAGAAATATTTTACTCTTTCGCAATGTAATACTGTAAAAACTTCCACAGAATATCTATACAGCACCATCAGCATTAATCAGGGCGTTAAATTTGTATACTATTACATTGAAAATAAAGTACAACATTTCTGCATCCTGTCGAATCAATGCCTGGCCGATAGGTCACATTAAAAATGTCGCGGAAATTTTATGCTTAAATAAAAATAAACTAAAAATGGCAAACCGCACGATGATACTGAAACTAACTATATGAACACGTTATGTCAGAAAATAAAATATTTAATTATAAGAATGCGTTGATATTTTGTATACATTTATAAAAGACTTTGTGGGGCAGATTGCATGTATAGTTTATACATACACACGTCAAACTATTTTTCTCTCATCATGATGTATTATTACATTTTTTCACAGATTAAACGATTCCTTGTTTTCAGTTCTAAAACTTTTTCCATTCCAGTAATGGTTTGATACTGAATGTAATCTTTTTTTGCTGCCGTTTTAGCTTATATTACAGAAAAGAGGTCAATTAGTACAGAAGTTTCGCCGTCAAACGAAAATCTTAAATTATGAAAATAATGGAAATGATGGCTTTAATTACGTAATCAACGTTATTTCGCTTTAATAGTGTTTTAATTGTTAAATGATGAATTTTTATTACAACAATCAACCAAACTTTTTGCTTTAAATATTACCAGGACATTATCAGACAAATCAATGAATAATGTGTTATAATTTTTAACTCCCAGAGTGTTATAGTTATGTAGAATAAATTATGATTAATGGGTTTCGAAAAATAGTCGGAAACCTGTTATAGTAATGCATATCAAATTTCTGTACGATTTTCAAACTATGTTTTCCTCCCATTTCCCATATTAATTTCATTTTAATGGCAAATGCTTTCATTTTATAAACATCACTATGTAAACTCTAAGAAAGGCCCTTCAACCATTTTTACATTAAAACGGAATTCATGTTAATATATCTCCAAAAGGATCCCTTTCACCGCAAAAGGGAAAATTTGTTGCTTAAACGATATCGTTTTGCAGTTATTTGACACCCTGTTTAGATAAATGAATGATTTAAAGATAAAACAAACAAATTTAAACGATTTTCGATATACCAGTAACAGATATTTTTTAGAGTGTAACTGACGAATATTCGAAAGTTTGTGATTCCTATATTTTGACATCTTTGTGGTTCAATATAGTATTTTATTATTTTTCTCGATAAATGCATCGATATTTTGTATATTGACTATTAATTTTTCGACATTACAAATATATCAAATGACAGTTGTAGTAAGCAAGGAGATCGAATATATATAGAATTCGATAATGAATTCAATGTAAGACGATAAGAATTACTTTGAAATTACGATGGTGCACTAGAAACATAAGAACCTCCTTGATAAAAACAATTCTTTACCTGAACAGTAGGAATAGATCGACCCAACAACTTTAAAATATGGATCGAAGAGTGCAGAGTTCAAACGATATTTTTTCTGATATCTTTTATCCGACGGTTACATTATCGCAAATCTCGGCAACTTTTATAGAAAATCAATAAGACTGGAGTTTAAAGCGCGCGAGTGGTAAAAGTTCACTTAACGAAATTTCGGAAGAATAATGATTTTATGAAAGTCCGCGGGAATAAATCATACATGGCCTCTAATAACTCAGTCGAATCCCCGTCGGGTAACAATTGTATATAAGAATAGGCGAGACGAAGTTTAATAGCACAATTATTTTCATAATTCGGCGACAGCATGAGTTCGACTGAAAACACGCAAAGGCAAATTTTCGGAACATTATTCTTTGCCCACTATTCGTACGCTATAAACTTAAATGAAACACAAATTAATCATAAGTCGTAAACGTGAGATGTGATAAACTTTCGTCGTTCAATTAATACGTTACCGAATCGCAATATACTGCGGTATATATAATTCACAATCGCACTTATGAATTTCATTAAAGTCTACAGTCATTCAATTACTGCACTTTTCATCCAGTTTATATTTAATAAAAGTTTATCGCATACTGAAAATTTATACCATTTTTAATCGAAATATGCCGTAGTAATAAAATATTATTATTCAAATTCAATCCTTCCTTTTCTGTCGTAACTGTTTAGTAGTCAGAGTACATAATTAGATTATTTTTTTGTCACGAACAGAGCAATAAATTTGCTTAACTGTAACAATACTGCCAAATACATCTCCCGATTTGAAAATAAGTTCCAGAGTAGAATAAAACTTCTTATCACACATAAATTCAGATATTTTAAAAATGCAATGTACTTAAAAAATTAAAAGTGCAATTTACTTAAAAAATGCAGGTTAAGTTGAAGCCCTCACGGCCGAAAATATAAAATATAAAATATAAACTAAAATATACTTCAAATTGCCGCTTTTTATATATTTTTTTATACAAAAAATATATTGTATTATATATTTTAAAAGTTTATGCAATAAACTGTATGTAGCCACATTGCCGCTTTTATATATTTTATAAAAACTATATATTTTGCAGAAATAAAATGAAATACATTTTCTTCCGTGAAAGAGTTTTAAATACATTTGGTAGAATAACGTAGAAGATTTATTTTTCAACCTTCCACTGACATTACATTTCAATATTTATTTAGACGTTAAAGTAACGTGTAAAAAAGATCGTATTCAACGCAGTACTTGATATTGATATAACGGTCGAGCCATTTTATGAGTTTGTACCTTCAGAAATATTGCAGAAATTACAGGAAAAAATTCGAGAATTCCTTTAGTGGTATTTTTCAATTCCATTGAATAAATTTGTTAAGCATCTCTGATTATTATTTTTTCGGAGAGATACCGATATAATAATAATTGTTCTCTAACGATTAGTAAAAAATCAATCTTTATGGAAACGTGGTCAGCAAATGTAAACGATCAATCAAACCTATAAAATGTTTCTTTTTGGACTGTCTCTTTTTAATTTCGATATCTCTCTTTCTGAAAATATCCCAAATTTTTACAACGCTTCATACCATGGAAAAACACATTATTTTGAATTAATAACCTACCATTTAATTCTTCTTCTCCTCTTAAATTCTATTTGGTATTACCGAATACGAAATATTTCCATCAATCAAGTCTCATAATTCTTTTCGGAATAAGTGCCTTACCTTGTTTTGATAAAAAATGATAACAGTCACAAGTAATGAGGGTTCGATGGGATTCCACGATATAACGTTTCATAAACAATCGGCAGGTGGTTCAACAGAACGTTATTTCGCGAAAGAAGAAATCAGAGCTGTAATCCATCCATTCAAAACGTTGTGGATGCCGATCTTGCAGTAAAGCATATCTAGGTCAAGTAAATTTAGGTAGAGCAGTAACTCGAGTGTTTCTCCAGATCGTAAAAGACGCTCAGCGCGCATCCCCAGAGAGACGCCGTTGCGTCGTCAAAAAATAGTAAACCACAAGAGCATCCCCCGAGAGAGATGTCAGCTGATTTTTTGACAGCACTTGACCACATCGGGAATGGCATATAAACCCCACAGTTCACCATGATGCAAGCAAGTAATCAGAACAATGAATTGTCGAAATGGCTGCGAAGGATGACTGAAAGTCAAGAAAAATATTAACCGAGTGATGAGTACGAAAAAACCCCAAACTGAAATGCCGTAAACCAAGAATGAACTTGATGAGATCCCATTTGGAGTAAACACATTTCTCAGCCATCTGTCTTTTATGCCACAAATCTTAACTGAATCTGTTTAACGATTTGGCGCTATCGTTAATTGTCAGTAAAGTTTGCGAAAACATTTTTAAGTGTGTGAAATAATCGAATCGACGATTTTAATTTCTCGTCGGCGGAATTTCTCTCGAACCATTTAATCCTACAATTCGGCTTTGAGTACGTGTGATAGTAAGACACAATAAGTCAGTGTCTGCTGATTGGTGTAATTTCCCATCAACAAAAGGAACCCTTATGATGTCAAACTGCACCGCAAGTGTTAAACGTTAACCGATATTTGTCTGCAGTAAACCGATATAATTGAAAACAATGTAACTTTAATTCAAGTGCATGACACCATTTCTCTTGCGGGACAAACAAACCATAATACCCCGTTCAAACACCGCATCGGAAAATAACAGAAGAAGCGAAAAATGATAAACGCAGAACAATGTGAATATTAAATTTGGAACTTTAGTTCGTTAAGTATTCATGAACTTTCATTATCTGCCCTAGGCACGGCACAAACAAAATTATGTCGGCGACATGTTTGAACAATTTATCGAATAAACAAGATCGTACGCTAACAGTCTAATGAGAGCCAAACAAAAATGTTTTATTATTATTTTGCGAGGGCGCGCGCGAAGCGAAATAAGAAGCACGACCAAGCATAACAAGCAAAATTTCAATGCAAACGATCGTCCTAATTAATACGTCTGATCCGCGGTACAGAAGCATAAATCCATAATTAATTCCACTAATTGATTGTAACATGTTACACGCGTTCCACGTTTTGACGATGCGAAATAGTGCAGTAGATTGATTATGTAAATATGTAAATTCATCTGAAAATTCTCACCTCTCATTTCATATAATAGTTGATGATTTACTACCATTTTGATGATTCGCGCCTGTCGGCCATCGTGCGAAACTTCGCGTTTGATAATCAAATATAACCCGATATTGTTACTGCCATAAAATTGTATAAATCACGTACGCACGAGGTGATGATTATATGAAATAATTGCGGATTGTTTGACTTTTGCGGTAACACGTGTTTGATCGTGCTCGTTTGCGTTTATCCCTTTTCATTATTCAGGCCGGCTGACACGGTATAAAACTTTGTTCACCGAACACCTAAAGACAATTTGATGAAGGTAAACAGGGAGCACATTTCCCGTCGCGGAATCGCATTATTGGCGCAATGAAATGAATATGGCGAGCGGCTCACTTTTCTACAAAACATATATTTTACACGTTTTTACATGGGTTAACAGCTAAACGTACACTGCGTGTTAATAATCAATGTTGACGTTCCGCGATCGAACGATGGATCCGGATTGACATACCTATAAAACGCGCGCGGTCGCATCGATTGCGTTACGGTATCGGACGGGAATTTACAGAGTATGGCAGCACGACATGCACGCGATTTTTCACCCACAACGCCAATTTCATCTTTGGAATTTCGAAATGCTCGCGACGTGCGAGCTGCGCATGTCTCGCGGTAACACAATATTGATCTCGTTTACAAAGTTTCGTTAACAATCGTTAATAGGCGCGACACTCTCAAACGCAACCTTTTCCAGCTGATTACTTGATAAGTCGATGTAAAAGTCGCGCTTTCTGCTCCATGTTGAATGATTTATAGGGACAAACCATCGTTAGTGCCGGCAAAACTGAATTTCTGACGGACTGCGCCGAGAGAGGGGCCGTCCATATTCCTTCGTAGGAGGTCGATCCTGCCTCTAATTTGGACCTATTCACATACAAAAAAGTAAACGATACATCATTACTTCGGAATACCCTCCGTTCGCTGGAAAATAGACGATGATTTCCTAGCAAACTGGCTTGAATCAAAATTGCCTTTCACTTCCGGAATTTTTGCTCGCAAAATATGCAAATATATATTGCTGCAATTTTACGAGATTCATCAGCCGTTCTTAGCGCAACACCGTTGTTGTTAGTTTGGAAAAATTGTTTGCATTTATTGTTAAAAACGCAACTATCGTTTATCATTATTACTGTTTTTGTGCCAGAGGCACGTTTTTGCGCGAAATAAAGCAACGTGATATTGAGGTGGCGCTTTCTCAAACACAAAACGGCTGATAAGACGGACATTGACGAATACTAACGTTTTAAGAAGCGGCGGACTGTACAGTGCAAGCGGGTTGACCGATGGCGGTTTAAGTAACACGACGTCCACACCGGAAGACAAAAGTTCACTTCTCAATGCCTCCGCGACGCCCTCCACTGCCTTCCGCGAAGCGCTGTAAGCCACTAAACCGGCGCCAACTTTTGCGCCGTAGGCACTGTCCGAATCCCCGAGGAGAATTATGCGCCCTGATAAAAAGAGAAGAAGTGGAATAAATCACATTTAAGGATGTATTAAGCAAGGATTGAAATTACGGACAATTGCGGCGCCGCAAAGAAATTTATTCCCGGCGCGTAAATCAGAACAATTGTTTCGGGGTTTCCGGCGGAATTAACGCAATTTGCCGGGACGATCAATTTTGAATATGCCGCCGATACAATTGCGCAATTAGCCTGCGCAAACAACGGATATCCGAAGAATTCGGCCCGGAACATTATTTGCCGAGCGCTCCTTATATCGTACGAACAGACTCCTTTTTCGCTCTTTACCCGAGGAAACGAATCGGGATGCCGAAATTTACTTTAGTCTATTTATCCTGCGTGCTCTAGATGGCGGTAAAAAATAGCGCGCGATTTTTTATAAAACGCGCGGGATCCTTCAATATTTTGCGGGTAAACGGATTCGTCGGCTGTCGGAGCGAACCGCTCGAGTTTGCTTTGAGCCTCGAATAACGTATCATCGTCCATTTGTCGCGCTGATTGAGAATGATGAACGGAACAAATGGCGTCACCTTTTCGCCGCTAATTCGCCGACTATTTTGTAACGGCGCTAAGTGCTATTTGGCCACCCGATATCCCGTGGCTCGCGCGAGTTTAGTTAGCATAATACAAGCCGGCGGATTCGCCGAGCGAATTAATGAACTGAATTTGGTTCCACAATTGGAAATATACGAGAATCCGGGCGGCGAGAAGAAACAGCGGATACGATTTTCCCGCTTTGTCTCTTTTTGCCGGCCATATTACTTTCACATATTCATGCTGAAATTCTTTTGATTGAATTTGCGCGGAAAATTTTTCATTCGGAAAAAGCTCGTATAATTCATGCCGACGTCCCGTAATTGTTATATAGTTGGGTTGATTCATAATTAAGCATGTCTGTATATAATTGAATTTCGCACAAAGGAGCATCCGCGATGGTAAAAAAATTGTAACTGTTTTTAAATGGAAGTGTAATTCACTTTAGCGATATCATTTTCATAACAGGCGAACGTTCGTATCGCAGAAAGCGGGAGTGTTATAATTTCATTGTAACTCTTATTGAAAAAGCATTACATTAAGTGAACTTGCGCGAATTGTATCATCACATCTCATTCGCCCCATTCTGTTTTATCATTTCCCGAACGAAAACGTTGTTATACCTTGCTCCGACCATCTAATTAGTGAAAAATAAAGTTTCGTCGGAAATTGCGTTTCGTCCGTGCATATTTATTGCAAACCGCGAATTTTTCGCGTCGACGTGCATATGAGAAATGCGCCGAAAAAGCGGCAAGCTGAAAAGGCGAGAACATCCGTCGCTGCATGATTGATCATAATGCGCATGAAAAAATGATGGCATTAAATGTGAAAATCGGACAGGTAATGAAAGCGACGTAGTGCGGTACCTCTTTTTGCGCGTAAAAGAGGAATGAAGACTCTTGCGGTTCGCAGAGGCGCCACTACATTATGCCGTAGCATCGATTCCCACGCGGAGCTGGTTTGTCTTTCGATGAGGCCAGGCAGCGCCAAACCCCCGGTGTGCACCACCGCCCAAAGACCTGCAATCAACGTCACAAACAAAATGTTATTCCACTTTCGCACGTAACTTCACTTCTTTCTTACTTCTAATGGCCCGATACGTAATCTCGAGTGATAATAATGCACCGTAGGAGCGAATTTGGCCGGCTACGCGATCAAACTTCGCCGAGTTCTAATCTGAATGAATTAATTCAAACTAATACTATTAATTTCACTGTTAAGCTTCCTAACTGAATTCCCATGATTCCACGCCGTGGCTCACATTACATAAGTCATCGATATTCTTGAATTCAATATAAGCTTTGTCGGCGGCATTCATTTGAGATTACCGACGAAATCTTAAATAACACCGCCGGACTGCGATTTCCAGTCTCGTTTGTATCGCGAATATTGATCAACCGGAGTTCTTAACTTACTTTCGATTTTACGCGCGCGAAATTGTAATTGCAAGATAAAGTCGGCGCACTGAATTTCGGCAAAAAATGTTACGACGTTAAAGTGATGAAATGAAAATTGCGCGTTTTAGGGAAATTGTTCACGTGCCTCTTTGGAGGAACGTCATAATTTAAAAAATTGATTTCATTTGTATTGAATTCTGCAGATATTGGATTGAAATAGGTCAGATGTAAATAACGATTTATAGATGCGCCGTAAAGTTCCGTGCATTTCCCGGATTTAGATGTGAATATTAAAATGGTTATTCATTTAAAATACTTTGCGCGCGCTCGCGTTTGTCATATTACGCGACTTGTTCGTCACTTTTTGTCGACTTATGGATTGCCGTCGATTAAACGTTTCGTGCGGTCTGTTCTAAAATATTCGCCGCGCAAATTTCATGCTGCATGTTTCCTCTAATTAAAAAACGTATCGTCCGTGAGAATTCATTACCCAAAAAACTCAAGCATCACTTTTGATTAAGAGAAACGCTTCAGTTCCATTACGCGATTTGTTAGCCAAACACCTGGACCCCGTATTTTTCAATAAACGTAATAATATCGAGCTCTCCCGTGACGGTCAGCCGCCTAAAACCACTTTCCCCGTAATGAATTTTTGCAGGTAATCCTTCCCAAATGAAACTTGATTTGCAGATGACCATTGCTTCAAATCCGCCACCATCCTGCCTATTTCGGGAGGGGTCGACAAGTGCCCAATAAAACCGTATTATATCACTATCAGCAGCCCCTGTTGCGCGAAACGCAACTGATGTTTTCCCTCGTCGACGAGGTCGCACTATTCGGACCTAATTCATCCGTCTTGTTAACATTACAACGCTTTAATCAGCGACTCATTGTATGCCCGCACCAGGCTAACGCAAATCTAAATTATCCTATCCCTAATTAATTCTATCTATCCATCCAATTAATCCGCCAACCCCTTTCAGTAAAAATCAGCGAATGCCTCGAATACCCGATCGAAATGTATCCAATCTCCTACCCCTCGCAACTAACGTCGCAATGCGAGCAAAATAAAATCTCATTCGCGATCCTCATGAATAAGATTTCAAAGCCACCCTCCCTCGTCGAGAATAGAGTTTCTTCGACAAAATGCAAACACTCAGTCCATAAGCTACAGCCAAACTTGGCTGGCCATCATTTATAAAACGCTCGGCAGTTCCGCTTATTCCTAGGATCCGCGCGCAAGTGGCGCGGTAAGTGAAATGGAAACGGCCGTAACTTGGCGTAGGATTAAATTGAGAAGTGAGACTTGCCGTCCTCGCCGGCCGGAAGTTTCGCCCTAACGGCGTCCAAACAAGCGCGTAAACTGTCCTCGCGCGTGGGATCCAGCTCGAGTGGCACGATTTGTCCTGGGACACGCTCGCCCGGTCCAATGGGCTCCTCGACGGAAGCAGGGTCCTTTCGGCTCTCCCGGCGCGACTCGACCGCGCGCAGAATTTTCACCGAATGGTTCTCCGCACCCGGATCCAGCAGCCCTGCGAATACCTGTAACGAAGCTTTCGTCACGACCACTTGCAAACAAGCCAAGTTTTTCGGCGTTTTCCGAGTCCGGGGATCTGGGCTACTTGAGTGAACGGTCGTGTTGACGTGGATGGGTGCAGCGCGGTTAAGCCGGAATTTCGACTGAAAGTTGAATGCCCGGTTACGGAGGGCTGCGGGTAATTCCTACCTGACGTATTCGCAGAGGTCGACCGAGCTAACGTACTCCCTTAGGGCGGTCAATTCAATGGGTAGAATAGCGTTAGCATATCTGGAGGTGGGACGTGTAATTGGTGAGAGTAAAGAGTATTTTGGGGGTTATTAAGGAGGGAGGTACGGATTGGGGATCGGTGAGAGGAATATTGT
Source organism: Ceratoteleas bidentatus (assembly GCA_022817645.1). Classification (NCBI taxonomy): domain Eukaryota; kingdom Metazoa; phylum Arthropoda; class Insecta; order Hymenoptera; family Scelionidae; genus Ceratoteleas; species Ceratoteleas bidentatus. Next base: position 12,880 of record JABFPB010002491.1, read on the forward strand.
TTTACCACAAGTGTCATTTTCGTTCATTGAATGGATTGGGGTCTTTTTGAAGGAAATCGATAGGTTTTGTGAGAGAGTGTGTAGGATTTTGTGATGAAATGATCGCATTTGGAAACGAAAAGTGATTCCTTATATATGAAAATATGAGAACAAGATTTGTCAGAAGAAGATTTATTTTTATTTACTGCAAATGAATAATTTATGTTGGATATTATCTGAAGAAAAAGACTCCATTTAAAGAAATTACAATTTTGGTTGTACCAAATAAATTCATGCCAATTATTTATTACAAATCTGTTTATTTTAATCTACTAATTAATTGTTCTAAGTACGAATAGGAATTTCGTTTGTCTCAAATCACACACCGTCTTGAATGAAAAGAATTTGATATAAATGGCATTTACTTTTGAATCGGGAATTTCTACTGAAACAAAAAAATGCTTTTGATCCAAAATTATTTTTTAATAGTAATGTAACAAAAAATGAAGGAAAATATGATTTGGGAAACGAATTTAGCTGATATTTTTGTAAAAGACAGAATGAGGACTGTATTGATATTTAATTCAGCGGGTATGAACATAAAATCGTAACGGTTTATGAAGTGGAATAAATTTGACGGGACCGTGTGCGTGTAACAAAACAATATTTCTTGACGATCCACGTATATGTAAATCCGCTTGCCTATGTAAACAACATATATCCCGTTTTACACGGGGTGCGTAAGAAAAACATCAAACGCTCAGGATCATTATTGTGCCTAGTGCAATTACGGACATGTTTGTTTTTAATTAATACCCATGTTATTTCAGTATTCAGGTTAATCTCTTCTTTCTCGCCGCCTACTTTTTCAAATTAAAATGTGACCATAACGTTATTATTATTTCGAGCCGGTTCGTTCACAAAGCGATATCAAAGACGCAAAAGCGAGGACTAAAAATATTTAGCGAGCACTGCGCAAGCGAATGTCAAGCTTAATGTGTTTTCCGTCTGGCGGTTTGCATGTTACAAACATTTTGAGTGGCACTATTTTTAATCAGATAAAATCTATCGAAATCCGTCAAAACATTCCTCTTCGACGTTTTTTATATATAAAATCCACCCTTTAGAACGGACTATTTTACATTTCACATAAAAGTCCTACACATTAACGACTCGTTCACTATCGGATTTGTGTAAATGTAACGTGTAAAAAAAGTGTGCTGAAAAAATCAAAACACGGCCACAATAAAGGCAATTTAAGCTCGGCGGTTGAGTAACTCCCGCGGAATATTCTCTTAAAGTACCATAATCGGGTTCATACCTTTGTACCGGCGGTCTGAAATCCCGAACTTTTTTGTAGAACACATAAAATCTTGCAAGCTCCCTTTATGATGCGGTAGTTTACGAGTGCGTTATCGATAAATTTACGAGAAACTGCGCCATTCCATTTATTACCTTATAACCTGCCTCGGAGAGAGCTAGTGCTATCTGCAAGCCAACGCAAGTATCGCAGCTGGTTATCAAAACATGACGTTTACTCCTAATCTCGTATTCCTCGTCGGTATTGCGGGACTGTCGAATCAAATAAACCAAAAGTGCGACCACGATGCATCCCAGGGCCAGCACTTGTAGGGCCAGGGTGGCCCCCTGTCCTACGTCCATTCCGTCTCGTAATAACTGCACCTAATAGTAAACATAATTGCATGAGTTTGAACAACGTACGAATTTCAATCCAACTCCATTGCTATTCCGATATTATATTACGTAATATGAAATGCTCGACTGAGCGTAAACTACTCCAACTAATATGTAAATTATAGTGTCTCCCAATATCCTCTTCTACTGTCTCGCTCCTTCGATCCCTCCGGCGCTCCCTTTCTCCTTCTTAAATCGAAACTCAAATGACAATTCGCGATTGCGTGCGACCACTGGTGTTTCATTAAGGGGGTATTAAGAAAAATCGCGAAGTTTCGTCCTGGAGAAAATCCTCGATGTCGCAATAAATAATTCATGCGAAATCGCATTAATAATTCGTTAGAAATGACTTAACGACCTTGCCGCCAAAGCTGATTTGTAAGTTTGGAGAGAAGAAAATATGGGTGGTAAGTTTGAAGGGTTAGGTGTTAAACGAGTTTAGGTTAGGAAGATAATTTTGGAACATTAATATTGTATATTATATATCTCGTAGACAGCTCTTTCTATTTCATACATTTATAAAATTTTGCTTTCCAGTTGCCTTGTTTTGTTTCCTTTTTCGTGTGTTTGACAAAAAATTATATTTTCCACTCAATCATTGGTGTTCAATAACGAGAAATGTTTTACATAAGATTACAATGCACTTCACTAATTAATCTTAAATTATATTAACCGTAGCAGGATATATCGTAATAGAATATTATACGTAACATGTACTGAGAAAAATTAAATTAGTTGCCATAACCATACAAAACTGGTTTCCGAAAAAACTTGGTGGAAAACCATTTTAATAGTCAGGTCTGGTTTCTCGTTTGCTCCTAAAATAAACATTTAATAGTTGGGAATACTGAATTTTTCTGTCAGTGTATAATTGATGTTACATTAAGTCTTTCGTATTATTTATCTCACAGTTTAATGAAACAATGCATCTCTTAATTAACAGTAATCTGCCTTCTTTATTTGTAAACTATGTACACTCAAAGGTTCGTTTGTATGTAAATACTAATGAATATCACAGGTCGGAATGCGAGTCTGGCCGTTTTCTAGCCATATCATGTAACAATATTACTTACTAGTAAATATTACAGGTAACTTTTCTGCGCAAAGAATCATTTGATGAAGATTACTTTTCCAGTCGAGAATTAATGATTACATTCTGCTAAGAGCTGTTTTGTATTCACGATACTTTGTGCGTTTTATTATTCCTTCTTTGCATATCATTCAACGCCTATAGTCGACCAGTAATCAGTCTATATCATTACACTTTTATTGGTTTTCCATCCAATTATATCGTTTTAGTTATAAACAACGATAGTTAATTTGTATACCCAGATCGATAGCATCGAATTAACTTGCAGACGATTATAACGCCTCTGGCCTCGGCATCAAAATGAATATCAAAATATAGGCCACAAAATTACCAACGAGAATAACTCACGACGATACATCCCTTATAATGTCACGAGGACATTAATTGCATAACTTTTTCAGGACTTGTGTTAAAAATCTCGATTTAAATTGTCTCCATGATTACGAGAGTGCGTCGAAAATGTATATCTTTCTCTCATTAATTAACGCACTGTTATTACAGCACAGCCATTTAACAAGCGATAAAATACTGGAAAAGCGAGTCCGGTTTACAAGTGCACATTATTTTTCGTTATTGACAAAGTTGTTGGGAACGAAATTTCGCCGTGACAAATAAGTCGCGTGAACAATTTGCGTGCATTAACTTTGATTTGTTTGTTCAATTTCGTTGGCCGACGAGCAAAGCTCGAAGTTAATGTAAAATATTTAATTATCGTTTTCCCATTATGTTTCGCATCGCACGCTTTGATTCCAGAAAATACGTGATACCAGCCGTCTCTGTTGGCGGAAATGAACGACTCCGCCCGCAATTAAAATTATAATTGTATATTTCAGGCGTAGGCTTTGTCTAATTCCGCGGAACGATCAGTCACGAATGCGATATTGTCGCAATCGCGCCACGCTTTTTTTGGTCGGTGAATTCGCGAATTTAAGGTATCATAAACACACGAACCGCGCAGATTGCAGTGCCACTTTTAATTCCTCGGTATCGAAATGAAAAAAAAAACGCTGCAACGCGCGATAATCAAAATTTCACTCCAGAAACAAAAACACGCGAAATGAAATTAACCAACGGCAAATGATACAATTGGCCAACTAAAGTGCCGTTTCGAAATGGCGGAGAGAAAAAATCGACATTTCACCAAAGTCGCCGAATTTCGTTGCCCCAGTTTGTACAAAAATGAAATTGCACTGTAAAAAGGGACGCTCGTTAGAACTGGGGTAATAACTGTATTCCTTATTTTCGGATTCAAAAACATTCAAATTCGGATTCCAAAAGCACGGGGTGGAACAATCACGGTGAAAGCAACGAGCAAACAGACGCGGCAGATTCGCGCGTTAATCAAAAATCGCGACAAAAGAAGCGTTGCGACGAACATAATCAAAACGCAGATATTGCAGTCGCAAAGTCGTAAATAAGAAAATCAACGAATTTGGCGAAAAACGCGCGCGCATTAATCAGAATTTGCATTTCGAAATTGCAAAACGACGAAACAAGCGGGACGTGATTTTGTCAAAAGTTTAATTATGCAACTGCTCGGCGGCCTCGGGCGCGTGAACAGCGATGTTAATTACGCGCGTTCGTTACACATTGCAGGCAGAAGTTCGCCGATTTCTTCGGCAAGCGGATCTTGCATCTGCGTAGAAAGGCGCACGAAAGGCAAAAAGAATGACTTTTCTCGTTAAAAGTGAACGGCGCCGCGCAGTTTTTATAACGCCGTCAAGCGGACTTTTACCTTTCTAAAATATCTACACTTTGTAAAAATCGCGGGCGATTCTTTATCGTCGCCGCGCGGCATTAAAACGAAAGTTATTAAGGCGTATTGATTTCGTGTGCGCACCGCTGACGAAATCGGGGTCACAAAACCCGAGCCTCGTTCGTTTTTTTCTTCCGACAGCTTTTTCTATCGCTTTTGCCACAGTTCAAGAGTAAAAAGCACTCTTTCAAATGCACCGCGTCGCTCCGTCGACGCCGAATCTAAACATTTCGTTACGATACGCCGACCGCTGCTATCAAAGAACCGTCTGGTCACTTTCGCGGATATGTTTCGGAAAACAAAATCAGCTGCAAATAGAGTCACTCAAAATCCTCGAGTTTGCGACACTCGGACAGGACTCTTAAACGGCTGCACTCGACGCCAGCGATGTCGAAGGATTTCAAGTTTTCGGAAGATCTGCGCGGCATCGCTGCGGACGACAGCGAGAGAGTACAAATTTCTGTAATAGCTTTTATTGCTGAAATAATGCCGCTCTCAGCTTGTGTTCGATTGTTTTGGTACAGTCGCGCGCGAGTGTTGTTTTATTATTTATTAATGTAGGTCTACGTTTAGTTTCGACTGTTTCAACAATCGAAGCCAAAAGCCATTTAATTGATAAACTGTTATTGAATGAAAAAACTAGTATTGACCCGAAAAATGCGCAACTTAAATAGAATGTCACGGAAACAAATGAAAAATACTACGAAATTCGACTTTTTGGCTTCAGCACTGAAACAGTTTTGGAATGCTTTTATCTGTTTTAGTGTTTTAGGTTTTCAATTGAGATACACCGATGAAATGTTTATATTTTGTTTGCAAACGCTTTATCGTCAATTTGCAAACATTTTTAGTGCTCTACATATTTATATGCTAAGTAACAAACTATTAAAAATCCCCAAAAAATCTTTCTTTTTGGTTTTTTTAAAAAAACTTCTTTTTTCTAACCGAAAAAATACTTTTTTTTGTTTTTTTAATTAAAAAACCAAAAAAAGTTTTGTATTCATTTTTTACTTGTCGATCAAATATATCGAGCAATATCTCCAGAAAATTGACAATTACGTACATGTTCGAATTCACATTCCAAAGACTCATTACGAAACTGGTGCAGTTTAATCATACAATTTCGCAATCAATGTTTAACTAATCAGTACATTAGCGAATAACGTACACTTATAATCTGATGTAGTTAAATAATACAATTTCACTATCAATATTTAACCAGTTCATACATTAGCTAATTACGCAAACTTATAATTCATAGGCATACTAGCGTGACAAACAAAATGGAAAATCAAAAATCAAAATTGAAAATCAAAAATCGTATATATAGAACTGCCGATTAAAAACCGTTTGTATTCAAATTCCCGACTTGAAAGTTGCAATCGAAAACATGTTTACGATTTCCTTGACTTATATAGCCGGAGAATTAGAAGTGGCGTCGAATCATCCTCGTCTCTGAGCCGTAAAAATAGCGGAGGAGACTAATTCTGATCACATGCCATTTTAATGGCACAATTATGCTAACTGCTTGCCTGAGTGCCATACAGATTCCGTTCAATAGAACTGTAGATGGCGCCCATCAGTTTTCTTAATTATTCATCACGAGAGCCGCAAAAATATCGATTATTGCGGACAATTCGGGATCGCCGGTTTGTCGAAACCAAGGAGTTTTCGCACGGAGACTATTGCATGCGATTAAAGCGCAGATCCGACCGCCGTCGAATGAAAGTGTGAAAGGGCGAGGGTAACGAACATCCGAGGCCTTTTCTAATCCTCCCGGTGTCTTATTAGATTCGCGTTGTAGTCGTTAAATCCATTAATGAAACGTCGATTAGAAATAGAAAACCCTTGGGAAAATTGAGTTCTCGTACTCTCCACTGCTTCTATTATATGATTACATCGACACGAGATGCCAGCGTCACGTACAGAAACAGACCACTCCGACGGATTTATTTGTTTGCAAACGAACTATTTTTGCAAGTTGCTACAACTCTTTTTAATCTGATAAGACCATGTATTCCCATACTGCAGTTATATAACCCACATTGTTATTTCGTTGCAACTTATGTACATTCCTTAATCCGAGGTGTTGTATTTGTCACATTTCCGCACAGCTAACAATGAGAACAATCGCCGCAGTTGAATTTAACAACAGAGTCCACAATCAGTAAGCGTTCAAACAATGGTAAAATTAAATCGGACGATTTCGTGAAATCATTCGAACCTGCATCAAAATTGTAACGAGTTGAATGTATGGACAGTCAGTCAAAGCAGAAAAGTCCTGAATTACTTATGCACCTTTAATTCTTACCAGTTAATAACTGTCGCTGATTCGTTAATCATATTGACGTATCATTAACTTTTATAGATCGAGACCTGTCGAATTAAACAAAAAAATCAATATATTTTACATAATTTACATGGTTAATCTTGATTTTATGAGAATTATCCTTATAATTTGTAAGGATAAGTTATCAAGTAGGTAAAGCATTAACCAAGCTCAAATTTCGATTCAATACAAAATTGCAACATTGCCTTCAAAATATAATTTCTATTCGTGTCACGTAGATATTTTT
>JABFPB010002492.1:0-19972 GCA_022817645.1 Ceratoteleas bidentatus
ACACACTACGGGGGGAATTTCGATTTCTCACTCGTTCCTTCCAGAATTCGGCTTCGCCTCGTTCCGGAAGTTCACTCATTTCGAAATACGAAATTCCCTCCCTAGTGGTGTAATATACTATTACTTTTCTGCGATTCCTTTGTTTTCGTTCCTTTATAAAGAATGGTCCGCAAAAATCAACACCTACATTAACAAACGGTCGCGTATTTTCAAAACGATAACTAGATAAGTTTCCCATAATATATCCAACTACCGTTAGTTTAACTCTACACTGCAAAAAAAAGCGTCTTGGACTCGTCTAAAAACTAGACGTTTGCGCTGATTCGGTGTCTAAACCGCTTCTAGTGTCTAGTTCTTAGACACCTTTGGTGTCCAAAGTTGTGAGACACTTGTTCTAGACATCAAATGGGTCTTAAAACTAGACACTTTATAGCAAACTAGACACTTTTCACTATAGACACTTCGAAACTATTGCGAATTAGATGCATTTGCTGTCTATTTTGAATAGCCGCGTCTAAATGAAACTAACCTAAAAATGAATTGAGGAGAAGTCCGCCGTGGAACATGAATTTCTGATAAACATGTGTTTATAGTGAAGAGTGAAAAGCATTGCGAATTAAACAATGTAATTAATAAATTAATCACATGATAATTAATTTATACTATCAAATAATGTATTTTTCTAAACTTTGTTATTTTTAATAATATAAGGACAGTGGCGTTATTTTATATAGTATTGTACATCAAGATATTATTTAATTACTAATTACCAGTTCTAACACATATTTAAATAGTTTTGATTTATAAGTAAATTGATGTGGGAAGATTAATTTATTTTTTAGGAAGATTGCGAGACATTTAGTATATTATTAAGAACTTGAAAATTTCATATTATTTAAAAATGTAACATATTTTTTAAGTATTGTTTTTTTAATAACAAATGTATTTAACTCTCTGGTGTGAACACAGTAATTAAAGTTACATCAGACATCATCTCGAGCTTTTTACTCGCAGTTACAGCACGCGTAGCCCATGGTTGACAGTTAATCACAAAAAACTTGTCGTATTCAAAACACGCTGATTTTGGTTGTAGGATAGATACACCGGAAAAAGATTTCCGTTGAAAACTGAAACACTATTGGTTCTCGAAATAGACACCTAACGCGTCTAGAAAATAGACACCTCTTTTTGCAGTGTAAAACAATTTATAAAATTACGATTACCTTTTTAACTGTATTTCTGCCGTTAATTGGCCAAAAAGGAATAATATAGAGTAGTTTGAGCTCCAGCATGATATTGTTGCACATGCTTTCGCGTATAATTGTTTCGGTAACAGGATTTTTATTCGGTAATATCACTGGGTGGGTTTGTTCATAGGTCAAATTCGCATACTTCAACCGACCGCTCTCTCTGAGAACACCGTTGTCATCTAAAAATGGATTTAAATTACGAAGTCTACTCGTTTTCGAAATTGCTCTTTTGTTTTCTAACGCGTGTATATCGTTCAGAAAACATTCAGTCTGAGTCATGGCTATGATTGTGCGCATTGATCTATCTATTTCATCAATGGATAATGCTACAGTCTTCCTCGTTTTGGACCTAGCGTTTCGGGCAAATCGAGCACGCGATTACTCTCTGCATACGGTTCCACGATAAAAATCTCTTCATGATGTCTGTTGTCTCTACGACGTAAAGACTGATGATTGGCTGCTGATCTAGTACCTCTTCATGAAGAATAGCAGTTTCCGGCCGGTTGTCAGTATGATGCTTCAACCAGGTAGGACCCTCAAACCACAATGAAGAAGCTAGGAAGTCCTCCACTGCTACTCCCCTTGATACGAGGTCCGCCGGGATGTCTGCCGAACTAACATGACGCCATCGGACTCCCGCGATAATCTCTTGAATCTTGTTGATTTTGTTGGCAACAAAGGTTTCAAGCTTCTGTGCTGGCGTGTTAATCCAATATAATACAATTATCGTGTTTGACCAAAGGTTGATGAGAGTATAGTCGAGGTTTCTGCCAGAATTCTGCCAGCAACAGTGCTGCGCACAGTTCCAATCTGGGTAGAGATTTCTTCTTCAGCGGAGCTACACGTGTTTTGGAGAAGATCAACATGACTTCCGTGACACCCTCAGCATCAGTTGAGCGAAGATATAGACAAGCACCAATTGCTGCCTCACTTGCGTCACAAAAGCCATGTAGCTGTACTTCAACAAAGCCTGGAATGACGATGGCCCTAGGAATACTCAACTTTTCCAAGGACGGTAGTCCAGTTTTGAAGGTCGTCCAAACTGTAACCGTGCCCAATGGTACGCTCTCGTCCTAAGATAACTGTAAATTCCAGAGAGACTGCGTCAATATCTTGGCCACGATAATTAGCGGCCCCAATAGTTCCAGGGGGTCGTACAGTGCTGCTACTTGGGCCAGGAGGGCTTCCTCCATCTCTCGAATTTGGTAGGTGATAATGTCCTGCTTTGGGCTCCAATATATTTCCAAGATCTTCTGCGAGTCATTCAAATCGAGACACAAATGAAGATGGTCCTCTTGTCCTCGAAATGGATCCATCAGTTCGGGAACGTTGGAGGCCCACTTCCGTAAATATAATCCAACACCTTTGGTCAAACTGATAAGCTCGTCTCTCAGCATCCTTGCTTCTCCCGCTTTTGCAGCGCCCGTCAGTAAGTCATCCACATACATATCTTCTACCAAAGCTCTCGCTGCCAATTGATATTGGTTGCGATCGTCCTCAACCAATTTTTGCAGAACTCTGGTAGCCAGGAACAATGCTGAAGCCGTACCGTATGTCATAGTATTTAGTTGATAGACTCTCACCAGTTGATCTGGATTCTGTCGCCATAAGATCCGTTGGTAATTTCGATCTTCCTCTCGCACATTGACTTGTCTATACATCTTCTCCATGTCTGCTGTTAGTACTATAGAATGTTTCCTAAAGCGCCTGAGTATTGGAAGAAGTTTGTTTTGAATTACTGGGCCAACCATCAACGTGTCATTTAGTAAGACGCCACTATTTATCTTAGCGGAAGCATCAAATACCACACGAACCTTGGTCGTCAAACTCGATTCCTTGCATACTGCGTGGTGTGTTATGTAATAAGCCTCTGACACCTCCTCATTGACCACCTCAGACATGTAACCTAACTCAATATACTCAGCCATAAACTCGCTTGCGTCAGTGCTGGGTCGCTAGCAAACTTCTTCTACAGGCTAAAAAACCTCTTCATCGCCATGCTCCTGGATTCTTCCAGCTGTCTCTTTCTGTGATTGAAGGGCAGCGCTACCTGGTATCTGCCACTGGCATCTCTCCGGATGTTCTCGATGAAGTGCTGCTCCACATTCTTCTCCTCGGGCGACCAAATTCTCTGCGAAGGTAATTCTTCGATTCGCCAAGAATATTCAACTCTCTGCTCCAAGGACGTGTGAGCAAAATTGGAGGATGAAGCTGCAGTATGTGGTATCGTACTTATACGTTTGCCAGAAACCACCCAGCCCAACTTGGTCTTCTGAAGCACTGTCAATTGATGATCTAGTTTAGTCTGACCAATACTAATATCATCTGGTTCACAAAATGTCGGGTCCGCAAGTTTGATATTTCTAGGAATCTCTAAATGCTTTTTATTTATCGTCTTTGCTGGCAAATAATCAGTTATCTTGGGAATAATTAAACAATTCATGTTAAATGAAAATGCATTTACTGTAGACCTTACCTCAATCCCTACCGAGTATTTCAGATATGATAATGATATGCCAATTCCTCTGATTGGAATGTTTACTCGATTTTTTGAAATGCCCAATTTAGCATAGAATTTCTCCGAAATGAAATTGGACTGCGACCATGCGTCTAAAATCACTCGGTACGGATGAGATCATCTTGAAGCATCGAACACGTTTACTATGGCTGTTGCCAACATAATATAATCTGAGTTGCCTACTTGTGTACTAAGTGTGATTTGGCAAGCCCTCACAACATGACCGGGACGAAGACAGTTAAAACAGACCTTTGATTTTTTTTCAACTCGACTTTTTCTTTATGCTTCAGTTTTTGATAATTGTCGCTCTGTATATTATGCTATTTTCTACAATGCATACTGTAAAGGATCGTTCCCAATAGACGCGTGCGTCGAACGCTTAGACGCGAGCGTCGAACGCTTCCTATCCTAGATCACGGAGGCGTGCGCGCCAGCGCCAGCGAATTCGCGTGCTACTGTCAATTGTGAATGATCCTTAACGTGTCGGGTTCACGGTTAAGCCTGGCACGTCCCTTCGCCACCCGTAACTGACCTGGCTAAAGCCTAATCTACCCGAAATCGCGATATATGGTCCGGATCGTCAGCCACGCGATCGTGACAGAGAAAAGTAAGTTTGACAAAGACTATTCGTGACACTGCATTTTACGGGTGACGCGGCATCGTAAACATGGCCCTGGCATGGCCACGTGGTCCCTGTTCTCCGCAACAGGTTCGGAAACCCAGATTCGGCCAATGCGCTCCCCACAGGTTCTCAGAAAAAGGTACGAGGTAAGGCAAGAGGCACCCAAACCAATAAGAAGACAAACTGATACTCCGTGTTACTAAAATAGTATATTGGCCACAAGAAATCTACAGGCTCTACGCAATTGATGCTACTACTATATCTTAGCTAAGAGATAAGGTACAAAACCTCCGCGTGAGGTAAAGCTTATCGCGAACTGGAGTCGCCATATTCCGGTAATAACCCGCCATTTCGGACTTGAAAACGAACAAAGGTAACTTGCAAATTACGGGATTAAGGTACGCCAAAAACGCAAGCGAAGCAAAGCAGGGATCAGATAAGGTACAAGCCAGTTAACGCAGATAAGGTATTAATAAGGCCAAGCTAACATTAACGAGGTAACTCAAATAGAAAAGGCCCATAATACAGGGCTCAAGGTAAGGTACAGAGCCTGTCATAAAGATAAGATACGTCACCGCCATTTTGATTCATCAATTACACGAAATACCGCGGAGTAGAGAAAATAAGAGGTCACTGACAATACACAGAGCCAACAGCAGTGCCAGCAAACTGGGGTGTCCAGGTAGGAGGCGAGAGAGAGTCCCGGGCCATGGTCGATAGATCACGTCGTCCGGAGATCCTGAGAAGACGTCTGGTCCGGACGTGCGCTGAGCACAAAAGGAGGACTAGACTGCGAGTCGAGTCGACACGTGCCGAACCACGCGCGTCCCACTCCCTCGCCGAATCCTCTCCGCTCTCTCGATGAATCCGTGGGCATTGGCGCGATCCGATGAAAGGCTGGTCACGGTGTTCCAGGGACTGCATGGCTGAGTCCAGGCGACTCGGGTCCAGAAGAATGGGCTCCTGGTGCCGGAATCCCATCAGGGCCGAGCCAAAGAGAACCGGGGGGTTCGATTGTGACGATTCTCGGATAGCCCTGGCGGAGAGGTACGCTCGGTCACGGGCACTAGCGATAGGGGGCCGGTACTAGTGACTTTCCCGGCTAATCCCACTCAATGCACCACTCTCTCTGACGAAGCAGAGGCAGCACGTCGAGAGTCCAAGTTGGTTCCCGGGACACTCCAAGCTGGGCCAATCCTGGATCGCAGCATCTGCCATGTAGCTGAATAAGTAGAGGATGAGTAAGTGGTAGAGCGGGGACCGACACGTCGGTTCAGTCAGCGTCGTTCAGATAAAACTCGGTGGTTGGCCTCGAGGATCTCTCTATTCTGACCTCCTACAAGAGACTTACAAACAAAAAGGGAACGAAAGTGACCGTAATTAACTGAAAATTAAGTAAATAAAACTGGTAACTTTAGACAGGGCCAGTAACCTATTAAATGAAAAGCATAAAATAATAGCGTTAGTAAACCTAGCAGGCAGATAGAGAAGGCAAGCAAGTTAAAGCAGGGAAGGAAGTTTAGCGACTAGTTCGGTCCAAGTGCGGCGCACTTTTGTTGTCCAGGGCCAGACGTCTTGGGGGAGTGACGTAACTTTCAACATGCCGAGAAATAGACATGTTACAATACACTCGCTTTTGCTAGCCGTACCTAAATGGACATATCTAGTTTTCACTTCCGTATTCATGGTGTTTTTGAACTTCAATTTGCTCGATGCTTCAGTATTGAGTGCTTCAAGACTATGACATCTGTTGCGAAGGAATTATCACAATTCGTCCATCGATGGCATCTTTTTACCTTCTTGAGTTCGCTCCCACTCGATTCTAATTACTCCGTCTAATTTCATAGATATAATGTGCAAAAGAATAGCGTCCCATTTATCAATTGGGACCTTCAACATTTCAAGAGCTCTAAGATGTTTTAAGGCGCCATCGATTAATGCTCTCAGTTCAGTTGCAGATTCCTTGACAACGCATGGCAGTTCGCACAACAAACGGACATGATTTTGTACGACAATTCGCCTATTTTCATACCGTTCCTTTAATAATACTAAGGCAATCACATAATTATTTGCCGTAGTCTCAAATGAATCAATATTGCGAGCTGCATCACCTTGCAAACAGGACCGCAGATAGTGGAGTTTTTGAACCGGCTGAATTATATCATCTTGGTGAACCATAGCGTTAAAAGAATCCATGAAACTCAACAGAGTTTTCATCTTTTCCATCAAATTTGGGTAATTCAAATATAGGAAGTCGAATTCCATATACTGCACTTGTACTAGATGTTTGATAATTTTGTTCGGTTTCATCCACTATCTGCGCCTTCATCTGCAATAATTTGCTCGCCTTTGCAATTAAATCATAATAAGATTCCACAAACTCTTGTCTACTTGGTTCATCGACTTCAGACTTTTCTTCAATTTCAATTTGCATTCGAACTTCCTCAAATTCACTAAGAATGGAAGTAAATTTATCTAACCTTGCTTTCAAAATTATTTGTCCTGTTTTTTTTTATATGAATCGCTTTTTCGCTTTAAAGTTACCTATCGTTTCTGCCATTGCTTATGATTTTTTTCTCTTTAATTGTCAATTCTATTTATAAGTAAATTTTAGTAGTCAATTCATTTATACTTTATCTTTTTTTCAACACTCTTAAAAATGGCCTTGTGACCCTAACCGAAATCTTTTTGACTCATGTAGATTGTCTGATTGATTTCGGGCCAAATAGATGGTTTTGTGACTCGTAGAAACTTTTTTCTATGCGACTCCAATCTATGTGCCGCGAATAGAAAAACAAGTACAAAGTTTACGACATAAACTCAACGTAACTTTACGTAACAAAAATTTTTTAACAATGTTTTTAAATTAAATAACTGAAATATCGAAACTTGATATTGGTTAATTAATATCGATATGACGATATATCGGATTTTTGAATATCAGGAAAAATATCGATAAATCGAATAAAAAATATCGATATTTCGATATATCGATAAATATCGCCGACTACTACTATTTACGTCCCGTGTTAAACATTCCTGGCAATTTTGTCAAATTTCCATGCAAATCTTGGATGTTTCCTTCCAAACCCTGGAAATTTCCGTGATTTGCCTGGAAATGTGAAAAAATTTCCAGGATACACAAAGGAATTGCCCGGAACTTTTATCCCAGGGTGTTTGCACACGGCCCCCATTGGCTATTTGCATACGCTCGCAGGTAATTCGGAGGAATAATGCTAAGCAGAGTTTTTGGATTTCACGCCCTCTGATGAATTTGCAAAGCCATCGAAAGGCGTTCATTGAACGTCATTCCTTTGGCTAGCGGTTATTGAGCTCGAGGGAATGAACTCTGCGCGAATATAATTTAAAGAATTTAAAGATTTTGCAACGTTAGGGAACGGCCGTCGGCCGTTTCCTAACAGTACATGCACAACCTTTTTTTCCGATCTTTTCTTCGGCCAAGTTCTATATTATTCTATCATTTTATTCTTCCATGTACATGTGCAATTTGTATTTCAAATGCTTACACTTAACCTCTTTCTCTTTCGTTTACAGCTTCCCAATCCAGCACAGTAAGTAGTGCGCCTTCTGTCGGTCGACGTCCAGACGAGCCTCCTGCGATACCCCCCACCAGCAGGATACCGTTCCACCGTCAGGGCAGCCAGTCTCAAGCTCCAGGCGAGGATTCCGAGGACACGATGAAGAACCTGCGCAAGACCTTCGCCGGCATCTTCGGCGACATCTAAGCGCGACGTACGACCAACCGCTCAAACAACTTCGTGCCCGACTAGTAACAATGATACGAAGCAACGCGCGAGTCGATACAACGATTTGTCCAAGTTTCTCCACTTGGCCACATTTCGTCACGCACTTATCTTCGTTTCTGGCGGGTCCTTGGGCAACTCACGCTAAGGTTGAGAATATGTCGTGGACGTAGCTCTACAGCCTGATTTCGAGGTGGTTCGATGGACTTCAAACCATTTTCATTAGACGTACTGATACGTTGACTTAGATTCCTTTAGACGTACATCCAATAGAAATGAACGAGTACAATTTGTTCGATGTAAAGGAATCCTGATATAGTTGATTGAAAAGACTATGTAATAATGCCTGGATAAATAAAATAAGACGTTGTACAGAAGCACCTCACTGTTGACCAGTATTAGGTTGGTTTTTATGAATAAATAACCTTCGTCTAAAGTTTCGGTTACTGTGAATACTTTCATTTCAGCCATACTCGTCTTAAGTGAAAATCTGCACTACTTGAACAGGATTCCCTTACAGTCTTCAGTAGTACCAAATTGATCTCTTAGACGGGAAAAAACGCAAGTCCGATTTCTGGCCGGACAACCAAACGACTGATTTTTTCATGAACTTTTTCTAATGGTAATAAGGAAGAATTCCGGGCTGGCCAATGCTAATGCATTGGCCCGCTATTCTTCGCACCGTCCAAATCATCTCAAACGATTTTTCAATTCATTGAACATTCGCATTTGAAACGAAACAGATGAAAATTTATAACAAACGTTAGAGCTAACTCCACGATGCTAGGCGACCCTAGAATTGTTGATCGAATGATTTCGTTAGGTTAAGAGTAACTCAGGGGTGCTTCGGGACAGTAGACACCTTGAGAGGATATTAGATCTACGTTTGTACTGCCTTAAGGTCTTAGCGTCTTTCTAGTTTACATTAACTGGAATACAGCGTCCATCTTAAAGTGAACTGCGCCACGCCTTGGCGTGAAATAATGGATTCGACAAAGCCTTAAGTTTATACTCATGAAAATTTGCAAATGAAACGTTCTGTCGGCCACTATTTTTGACAAACCGTCACCTGATTCTCTCTAAGCTGGAGTTATACGTAAAACCTTTTTGCAAACTAAAAAGATTCCAACTCCGTAACTAAGTCTGAGATCCTCTTAAGAATGTTGCGTGTGAAGCTCGGGGATTCCTCCGAGTTCAGTATCCCATTTCAATGAAACACCTTCAGTGGTCTGTGAAATCAGATTGGCGAAACAGAGTACTCAACGAGAAAACTCGCGGAAAGGCCTTGAAAATTGATAGTTGACTGTTCTTCGTCAACGTTCCAGCGCTAATGGCAGCCAGATGGCGCTGCGATTGGTACCAGACAAAATGCAACGATCAATGGCTTTTGACATAGAAGCATACTTAGACGAGAGCAGTGACAATAGTGTTGAATGTTTAGCGACGCAAAATGACGCACGACTGCACACTCACAGGTAACGTCGATGTAATATAGGCACAGACCACACATGTCACGCGGGAACCTACAAAATGGCAGACATGGGGCGCCGTTTTGTTTGCGATTCGGGCACAGACGCTGGTCAGTTAATTTCACGAATCCTTCATAAGCGTAAGTCGTCAGGACAACCGCAGTTGGATGTCGGTGGGCTGAAATCAAGATGGCGAACCAAGTTGACGCGTAGAATTGCTAGTGGTGAAAGGACAATATGAGAAGATCGCGTTGGGGCTGTCGTTCTGAATCGTTAAACGTGATGGCGGGAAAAGCCAGGCATTCAAATTTTATACATACAATGATATATGTTAGAGACAGTGGTTAACGCAAGACGCGATTTGCAATAAACGAAAGGATGAAAGCTTGTTGTTAAACTATTATTTTCGACCTTCGTCTCGATGGCTACGTATAATCTTCTCTTCTCGTATAGCAACACCACATATTACGACATATGATAATCGCTTCTTATTCGAAAACGAGGAAGTTAGATAGAGGTTCTACTAAATTTTTTGTAGGTTAGGCAAGCGTCGGACTGAGGCCCAACAACCATCGAATTCGAGAATTGTGCTGTTACTTTTGCGCTGAGATTAATGTTGCACGATCATAACTCGGACAGTAGTCGTAAGATTAACCACGTCTGATCATAGGCTGCAGCTATAAAATATTGTTGAAGGCTAATTTTAACGCGCTCACACTCGATAACTGTTTGTATATTTTTTCTCAGTGTCCATTTTCGAGTCACATATCAAGTAGCAAGAGGTATTCAATAAAGGTATTCTTAACAACTGTTTATACGTGGAAAAGTGGACCCTTGCGTTCCTGGTCCATTTTCCCGATACTCTCTTATAGTCGAATCAAAGGTCACGCGCGACCATCCAAATTTGCATTTTTAGCAGAAATGATGCACCATTGGCAAAAACGAAGGTTCACGCGTGAATTTTGATACGATATTTGTTGGTCCGAAACAATAATGCTATAATGTAGCGGCCGTCATCGACAGAGTTTACAGTGTTGTCAGATAGGAGAACAAACACTAAAAATAATTTAGTATTGCCACCTTTTTGTAAAAAAAAGTGTAAGTAAACTTACCTGATTGAAATTCCATTGAGTACCAGACATAGGGGGTGAAGATGTTCAGCTAGCTGAATGATTAAAAATATAAGTTTATGTTCGAATACACAAATCTACTTACCTTTTCCATTTTGTATTAATTCCTTAACTTAATCTCCACGGCAGAACATGTGCAAGTAAGATAAATAATGTAAAAAGTAAGGTTATGTGATAATATTTACCGTTTGCCGTTACCTATCTGGTAATTCTGACTCCGTACGACGCCAGGTTGTCTCCTTGATTTCAAAGTGTGCTAGCCACTCGTAACGAACAAGTTCACACAGGCATTACGAAATGACGACGCAAGTGTGGTCGCAGCCCGCAGTCAAATCGCAAAATCGTAGTTGATCGTTGTGAGTCATAAGATTGTACAATGTTAAGGTGTACAGATCCGTTCATTCGTATACAACGTCACCTTGTTTCGCGCAGGAATCACTTCGATTAATCGTTCAATAAGGAAGTTACTCGTAGATTCGTGTAATATACTACAAACGTAAGTGTTGATAATAGTCAATGTGACGCTTCCATTATTCATATACCCTTCAATAATAATATCTTATGAAAATGTGCCTAAGCAGTCGAGAACTAACGATACTTCATCCAAACCTCGGTTCTGGGTTGTCGACAGAATCGGTCACGTGGGCACTTTTTTATCCCACTAAAAAGACGTGAACCTCATTATTCGCTTGGATTGCCAACTTGAGCAATACAAAAAGTTGTCGATAATTCGACCGATTCTGAGTAATAGGATAATTTACATAGTATCCTGTATAGAAATGAGAAGAGGAATCCACGTGGATCAAAGGAGGATATCAATTTATCGGAAAATGGAATGCAAAGATGGAATGTGAATTTTAAAGGAAATCCAAGTGGAGTCTTTGTGAATTCCAAAGTCAAAAATTCCTTTCCAGATAAGCGAATCTGGAAAGGAATTCGAAGGAGCCCGAATTGCTTCATGGTATAAACTTCAATGTACGAGTTCCATCATTTTTCCGAATTGAATCCACACAGATTGAAATAGGATTTTAAGTGGAATCCACGTGAATTCCACGCGGAAAATAAAGTCAACGTCAGATTTGGATCCTGAATAACTCCCTGGAATCTATGGGGCCAATTAATAAACTCTGTACAAATTCCCAAGTTTTCCTACATTATTGATTGCTTTGACGTTGATTTCAGTAAACTTCGCAATAATTATTTTATAAACCTCATTTAATAGAATGACTTTCAAGGCATATGCATTTTTCTGAATTTTTCAGCATCTAACTCAGACTAATTTAATTGTGTCAGTCAAATATATTTACCTGGTATACCTACCCACACGGTCGAAAATATATTTTTAAAATATAAACATAAATATATAACATTTTTTATGTTTATATTTTAACATAAAAGGAATCCATTCGGGTCGATTCCACGTGTGGACTTTATTTTCACGCGAATTGTACGCATGTCTCCGTGAATTTCACGTGGAATTCACGTGAATTCTACGTCAATTCCTAGTCCAGTCCACGTGGATTCCCTTATACGGAAAGGAATATTCGACACTAGAATCCACGTAGATTCCACTTGGAGTTCCGTTAAAATCCACGTGGATTCCATCTTCCGATGAATTTAGATCCTCCTTTGATCCACGTGGATTCCTCTTCCCATGACTTTACGCGATTATACGTTGTTTCGTTGAATAGGATTAGATAACTCCATGCTGAGTAACATTCCATTAATCTTAGGGTGTTCCTAAAAAGGTGCTTTTTGGAACACCGATCGTCTACTTTTAACGGCTGAATTCAAATGATTTCAGGGAATTCATTATCAATCACGTGACACTCTCTGCGAATGGGAGTAGGTGTCGCTGGTGTTAGTGCAATCTGAAATTAGCATCCGAATATAACGACATCAGCTCGCATTCACGGCAGTGGCACACCTTTGGGTAATACGATGTTAGAATTATGAGCGAAAAACGGGTTGATACTTAGGTAAACAATAAAAGCGTTCGAGGTATTGCGTGATTCGAACGAGCTGAAAAGACGTTTGAAAGGTGTACAAACTGCAAGTACAACAGTTTTCAAATTCAAACTCAGGGAATCTGTCGAAGGCAAACGACATGGAGCTTCCCGCGGGGAAAAATAGCGTACACTTTAAGAACAACTCTCTTGAGCAAGAAAAACTTTCTTGAGCCAAGAAACTTTGTTTTGGCTGAAGAGAATTTTTCTTGGCCAAGAAAGTTTTTCTTCGCTCACGAGAGTTGTTGTTAGAGTGTATGGCAAAAGTACGGCAGAAAGCTGGAAACCGTATGGCATATAGCGGCAAGTAAATGTCAAGGCGATGACATTTACTTGCCGAAGTAATACGACAGCTTTGTATGGCAAGAGTATTATGATGAGCGCGAGCCATACTGTGGCCAGACAAACGCCTTCTTCCCGCCGTATGCCTCATTTCCGCGAACTCCCCGCAGACATTCGCCATACTCCAGCCAGACCGTTGCCGTATTCCCGCTAGATTTGCCGAACTAGCGCTAGACCTTTGCTGACTTGCCCCCAAACGTTTGACGTACGTGTAGCATATAGTCGCCTGATCGTGTGCCATACTCTTGCCATATAGATGCCATTCTGTTACCATACTTTTGCCACGAGGTGCCACACTAACGCAATATCGACGGCGAAAGTATATGGCAAATGTATCGGAACAGTATGGCATCGATGGTTCCACCCACCCACCCTTAATTGATGCCTTGGACTTATATCCTCACGCGGGTAGTCGACTTACGGGAAAGGTTTGCGCGATAGCACAATGCTGGCAAAAGTATGGCAATGATATGGCAAGATTATGGTACACGATCAGGTGACTGCAATGGTCTGCTGGGCATACGGCAATGGTCTGGTGGGAGTATGGCGAAGCTAGGGGGGAAGTACGCAGACATGAGGCATACGGCGGGAAGAACGCGCTAGTCTGGCAATAGTATGGTTCGCACTCATCGTACATACATTTGCCATACGAAGCTGTCGTATGTCATTGTCTTGCCATTCGCTTGCCCGCTACATATCTGACGGTTGCCAGCTTTCTGCCGTACTATTGCCATATGCTTTTTTCACGCGGGAATTAACATCACTTTGTAACATCACTTTGACGTAACCGATCCAAACATCAAATCTCAATTTCCGCTTGAAAAAGATTTGGACGATGGTTCTCGAAGAGTGAGGTTAGGTAACGTATCTTAAGCTCTCTCTGCACTTCGCAGTCTCCCCTGGCCACCTCTATCAGAAACAGTTCAAACCATGACACCAATTAGTAGACAGATAAATTTCTTCCTCTTTTCGTCTTTGTGCGAGTTTGATTTCGCCAGTATCTACTTAATCTAAAATAAATTACATGTATGATAAGGAACGAAAGAAAAGGCATCTTTTCAAAAGTCACGGTTACATAAAAGAAATCCTATTGAATGGTACCGAAGATATCAGAAATTAGACATATTTTAGTACGTTATTGGTATTAGAATATTCGGGTGTTCCATATCTTATTTGAGCTAGAGTAATCGCACGCGCTTGATTCGCATCCTTATTTTAAGGATCTCGTGTTGGCTATCGAGCTTTGGGTCTCGAAATGTAATTTTGAAGCCTACTCTGGAACTTCATTTTGTGTCGCTCTCGATCGCCAGCCGAGTGTTTCAGTCATAATTCAAACACAAGTACAACTTCGCACATATACGTGTGTATGCAGGACTCGGAATTCCGGCTGGTGCATACACACTTGTCAATCACGATTGACACTTCAGAGGACATAGTTATTGTTATTACGTGACATAAATTACTATCTTCAGTCTATGTGCAAATCAGTTTGAGACCAGTTAGGCAGTCTCAGTTGAATAGTATTCACGATCTCTATCAAGTGATCAAGTGGACACATTGCCTGAACATTCGACCGAAATCAGCATAGGTGAGGGCCCGGGAACTCTCCGCCAATCAGAGCGCGACTTTCAATCTGTTGGTAACAAGTGAGAGTGTGATAACGCCCGCGTGGCCAGAGCGCAGGAACATCTCAAGAGTGTTTACATGGCGCTTTAAGGTTAGGGCAAGAAATATTTCGCATTTTTTTCGAGTTAAGCCACGACTCGCAATTACACAACGTGAAGTGACTCCCCGTGATTTCTTCACAAATGTTTGTTTGTGTCTAGTGTTGTGTTGTCCCCGCCAACATTGAATTATGAAGGCAGATTTTTTACGGCCCTGCGATATCGTAGTGCCCACTCACTTTTAGCGCGCGCTCTCTCTCTTTAGCGGAGGCTGCTCATATGTGGAGGGGAGTCATGCGTACAGGCAATGAGTTAACGAGTATATTAAAAATCCAGTTCAGATAACCGGAGCTTGCAATAAAGTACGCTATTGTTGTGTTATGGGATGTCAACTTAGGTTTTGTAGGGAAACATCAACTGTAAGTTCCTAAGTTAGGGGTATTTCCATTTTAAAATTGAAACAATCAGTTTTAATTAAGTAAACAAAGAAAAAACTCATATTGGTCCTGACGAACTATCTACGGCCAAAGTAGCTTTCGGCTCTCGGAAGTCAAGATCCAAAGATCTTAGCGTCATCTGGTGGTGACAATATCGTACTTTCATGCAACCTTAAACACGAATTTCAACCACATAATGTGGTACAATATACATATTACTAAAACTAGTGTAACTCTGTAATTGTTATCAGCGTCTCTACTGAAGTTTAGATATAGGAAAAGCAAAGTTGACACTATCGTCGAAATACGCAACATTGTCATTATTTTCAGAACGCTAGAAGATGGTAAAACGGAGAGGCACGTGTACACTGAGAAAAATACGAGCCTGTTATCGTAATGAAATATTTTTCATTGTTTGACGTTTCGTTATGTTAATCGAAATTGCTCGTTAAAACAACCGAATTTTCGATTGTCATTATCGATTTATGAGTTCGGTTATCGTAACCGAAACGGTACGTTGATTTTATGGACAACTGCTCATTTATCATTAAGTTAACCGAACAGGTCGGTTACCAGAACCGAAGTTCCATCTGCGCATGCGCGTAAACTCGCGACGACACGTTGTTTTGCCGGTTAGATTACAGAACCCGGCGCAATGTTTACATTCATTTTATTATTTGAAGAGAGATGAATCCGGAAAAAATTTCGTTTCTTGTTTCTCCACTATTCTGACTGATTTTGTTTTGTGTTACGTTCGAATCTTACTAATGCGCTGCGGTGCCACGTGGTGACAAACCGACGGTCGGTAAAACGTATATGTCACTTTAAACACAAAACGACGCCGCGTTGTCGTAGATTTAACGCGGAAAAAACGTTGAGTTAGTGATTTCCCGGGGAATCCTGTGTTCATTTTAATCGTCTGGACACGCGCGGTTCCAGGGTGATAATCGTATCGCGATCTCGCAATGAAGTGTTTCGTTAGTGGGCAAAAACTAACGGTTTCGCGAGGGTGGGATCGATTGACAGGTTGGGGACATTTCATTTGATTAAATTTATGTGAGATGTGTTTTTTGTTACGCCAATGTAACAAGCAAAAAACGTCTTGCGAGGTTAAATTCAAAAGAAATGACATTTGTAACAAGTAACTAACTCATTCGGTAAACATAATCGCTCATTTGGTAAATATAACCGCTCATTTGGTTGTCCATAAAATCAACCGAAAAGTCGGTTATCTTTACCGAACATTTTTCTCAGTGTAGTTTCGAGTCAAGTTGCAGCGCTGAGAAAAGTGTAATACACTTTAAAAAAAGTTGCGTAAAATTCCGTTAAATATGACGGAATCTGGTTGCCGTGAAATTTTACGTAATTTTCCACCAAATGCGGAATTTTCCGTAAACTGTCACGTAAAGTTCCTATTTTGAATCTCACGAATTAACTATTTCCGGACGAAATATTAAACGGAATTGTAGTTAAATCAAATGAATATGAAATATTATTATATAAAGAGTCATGACACAATAAAAAAACAGCATATTTAGTTAATAATCCCAACACAAATAATGCACATTTAACCTACTTTATGAATTGAATGTCAAATTCTACTAAATGCGGAACATTATGTTGCGAGTGGAATGTTTTCCACTGATTTTGTAAATTTTCATAATATTTTACGTAATTTTCCGTTAAATTTAGTGAAATTTTACGAACTTCTTTTAAAGTGTAGCCTCGCTGATATTTTTTAGCACGAACACTGGCAAGAAGCGTTCATTAATACTCTTGGTATCTCCTATTGATTATTGGTAACAAGTATGTCTAAACAAGGATGGAGAAGGGATTTGAGAACGCCTTTTTCAGTGATCAATACGTGCAATCCTCGAAGTAAAGAAGGGAATTCCTTGTGACCATTTGTTTCCAAAAATCTTTAAACTCAATCAGAATACCATCTAGAAACTTGAAAATTTTGGAATTTAATAGCATCCACAAGGAAGGACGGTTCATCTAGATGAATTATAACATTAATCGGCAACGGCACTCACTGTAACCATTTTTTAATTCAGAGATGTATTTTTATGTGCATGTGCATCACCGAGTCAAGTTCAATGCGATTCTATGAGTTCCCCAGAGAATCCAATGTTACGTCGACCGTTTTAGTGCGTTTATTTTTTACTATAGTGTAAATAATGAGTAGTATCGGTAGGATAGCGACAAATTCGGACAAATGTAATATAACGCATCAATAACCATTCGAGTAGACCAGCGAAACGTCCACGTTGCATCAACGTGGATTTGCTCTTCGTCCATCTGGACTCCACGTTCATCCAGGTGGATTTTTCGCCTTTCCTGTCTATAAAGGCGATTAACGTTGGTTAAATATTTTACTGGTGAAAAAAGAAGGCCACCATCTTGTTTCATTTCAAAAAGAGTTTTAAACATTTGTAAACGTTCTTACATTCTACATAAAATGCAATCAGAGACTCTCACTTGACTCACTCGTCCCAAAGCAATATGGTGGAGTGTTTTCAATGTGGGAGATACTCACTCCAGAAAACGATAAAGCCTATCGTTTCTGAACTGAATTTGCAAAAATCCCCCCCTCGAAAAAGGAATCTTTTACAGTGCATTCATTTTCGTCTACTGTAATTGCGAGATGGGGCCAATGTCGATTCGAAATGATTCGGTTTTTTCGTTGTACCGCTTCCGTATGATAGGAACGTGAATTCTTCGCTACCGGCACATGGCAACGAACAAATTAATACTGTACAACAGAAATGTACACCGTACCATCGACTAATCACAACGTTATCGTGTTTTGCAGAGTTTTATAACATAATTCATTCGCGGGGGACGTGATTGCGTTGAATCAATTTCCGATTATATACAATATTCTTTATTATGGTTGTTATCGAAGCGTAGTAACGATCGATCGATTACAGGACTTGTCAACGTTATCCATGGATATTATGTATTTACTGTCCATATAGACATTTGCGGTGAATTGTAGTTGAAATGTATTGCAAAATATGGATTGTTATTGTAATTCGACGTAAATGTTTACATGGATGGCCTGACATTTGGGACACCTTCGACAGTTATTTATTTTGATTTGAATATAAAAACAACTGTGAAGGATAGTTAAACATTGGCGAAAAAGAAATTTGAACAACAATTGTTTTTATCTTCCTCTGCATCCAACGTACTATTGCCCTTCTCGATGTAGAAGGACAATACAAACAAAATGTTTATTTACATTTCAACATATGGATTTTTTATGGAAGACCTGGGAATAAGACACTGTAATACTGGGTCCCAAAGGTGAGGTATCAAAGTGTATTTTAATGAAAATATCATTAAATACGGTATTTAACCCAGAAAGCACGTTATATAAAGATATACATTGTATGTTGCAGTCAACAAGGTGGTATGGAAAGAGTAGAAACTATAACTTCATATATGTCTCATGTGGACAATTGCTAAAATACAAGGCACTCAAATGAAGTATTTCGTAGTATTAGACTTTGCGGGCTGCTGTGTATAACTGAAGCACCCTATAGCAAAGTGTCGCAACGTGGTTATTACATATATTATGTATGCTGATATGTAAACAATAAACATGCGAAAGAACCTTCTCTTAAATTTCTTTGTGTACTGATCGAAATAACGTTTGATCCACTTTGACTTGTGCAAAGTGAAGGTTTAAATTTTCTCCGCCCTCCCACAAGCATATATCTTCATAACTATAAAGCACCCTCTGTAAACAAAGGGAACTTTATGTCAACAGTCTTCAAATTCTCAGCAATCCATTCATCCGCTTCAGCCTCCAGCTCTGGAGTGAACATTTCCTTCCAACCGCCGTAAATTCCGCGCCTAACAAACTGGTCTTTGCCAGCCAGGATGCCACTCTCAACCAAATCGTCACTGTTAACCATAGGATTAGCTCGAAAATTGTGAATGTTCAAGTGATCAGCCAACTTTTCGATTGAATGGTCGTCGTACTCCTTGTTGAAAAAATGGCTAACTTTTTTTATGACAGCTTTTATATCCTGGAAAATAGTTAGGTGTAGGTGACAATTTAAATCATTTTTAAGGAGGTTCTATCAACAAAAATTGTAGATAAGTGATTCAAATTTAGCAATTTACTCTTTTGAGAAAAGCATCGTTCAGGTAATTTTTGCTTTAGATCTTAAAATTGAGTAATTTGGTAACGTAAATTTCAGATTAATTTCAAACGTTCATCATTCCACTAATATCTGCAGATGGCGTTTCAACTTCTTTACCCGTCAGCAAACTGACTTTGTGACACCACAAGTAACATTTTACTATCATTTTACATCTTACATTGTTTATATTAAAATTTTACATTTTATGAGATAACTTCCCTAACAATATACCCGATATTCGGAGATTATCTGGAGATCTCCGGCGAATCTCTTTTTAAGAGATTCTCCGCTCGTGTGAAAAATCCCGGATAGTTACGGATAGGGCACGAACTCCAGTCTGTAACTGTCCATAATTTTGCAACGTAATTTTACGGAGCCCAAATTATGGATGGCTTTCCGTATCTGTCCGTATATTTACCAAACACATACCCTTGTCCGTAACTGTCCATAACAATGCAGTCCGTAACTATCTGGGAACGCAAAAAATAGTTTCGGCTGTCCGTACCGACCTGTAAAATTACGGGTCGGCATTCCATAATTGAGTGTCTGGATGTTAAAACTCGCTGAGCGCTCGACATGCCCCTGAACGCGGCAATCGCCGCTGAGCGCGTTA
>JABFPB010002493.1:0-19970 GCA_022817645.1 Ceratoteleas bidentatus
ATTCGCGGCGTGAATTTTTTAGGTTAGATCAAGCTTATTTTAATATTGATAGAAACAAAACACACGCGTTTTTAGACATTAAACATATAATTTATAATTTAAAAACATAATCAACACAACTTTCCAACTAAATAAACTAAATGTGCAACATTTGTTAGTGCAATTAATACTTTATTCTTCCCTTTCTGTCCACTCCTGTGGCGGAGTAAAATTTACACCACTATTCAGTGATATTTCACTCCGAAACCAGTTACACATTACACCACAACGTCGAACTCCGGCAATTTTTAACAGTGTGCATTTTCACAGCATTTGTTCCAAAAATTACTCTCAATGTATAAAGTATCCAAAAGGCAAAATTTATAAATTACATCATAAGAAAACAATAACACAATTATACGAAACTAACATTACGCATTAGTTACCTATCCCACAACGAAGCTCCACCAACTCCGTTCCAAAAACATAAGAAACAAGACCATATTATCATAAGCGCCAGCAAAACGAAACTGACGTAACATTTTTGAGGTTAGGTGTCAATGTTTCCACGCTTCGTTCTACTGCGCCGTTGAACCAGTGCCAAAATAATGTTACCCTAACATAATACCGTCGACATTGAGTCTTCAGTTCCTCTACGTTCTTCCTCCACATGTACTTAGCACAACAGCTCGTCCGTACATCCCAAAAATAACACACACCAACCCAAATCGCATCGCCAAACCTGGTCCCACCTCGGTCCGTCCCAAACCCACTTATCCGTACCCGAAACCGCCACCAAACTAATCCAGTTCCCACAACCACCAACCTTCTTTTCGACCCTACCCGGTACCACCGAACCTAATTCTTTCAATTTATTTACCCCCCA
This sequence comes from Ceratoteleas bidentatus, assembly GCA_022817645.1. Classification (NCBI taxonomy): domain Eukaryota; kingdom Metazoa; phylum Arthropoda; class Insecta; order Hymenoptera; family Scelionidae; genus Ceratoteleas; species Ceratoteleas bidentatus. Next base: position 866 of record JABFPB010002493.1, read on the forward strand.
TTTAAAACAAAAAAAATGTGACGGTATGTTACCCCTGTGAAAATTGTATTGTAAATAAAAAATGTAAACAAGTTACACATTTATGCGACCTTTTCATACATGTTAGAGTTGTTCACATTTTTATCAAATATTTTCATACTTTCTTTTGACTCACATATACTCCTCTTTTACTATATTTTATTTGAAAAATTAATATACTTTTCTTCACCCTCTACGAAAGAACACTGAACAATGCCATCGCCGAAATTAAAAAACATCGCACTCAAACGATTGCAAATGAAAGAGAATCATTCACGATCTTTGATACGCTGAGTTCGGCAAATCGTTCTTTCGCGGGCACGAATGTAATCAGTTGAAAAGAGAGCAGCGTCCGCGCGAGCGAGACGGCCTGCGATGAGAAGGAAATCTAAACTCTCCCTTTTTCTCTCTCCTTATGTTCCAGCACTCGCACGGCTGTCAAGCCTCCAACGGCGGCAGCGGCAGCAGTATGGTTTCAGGGGGGATGTCGCCTGCGGCTCACGACTTGGAGTCGTTTCTGGTAGGGAGGATGTCATAAGCGCCATAGGGAGGGTAAAGCAACCAGCCGGTGGCAGTGGTGGTAGCCGAAGGTATCGGTGGCGGTGGCAAAGCCGACAATGGAGGGGATCGTCCTGACTTTGCGGAGAAAGAGGAGAGACCACCGGCTTCAGAGACTGTCGAGCCGACGGCCGCGTTTGAAGTCGCCTCAATCGTATTCTTCGGCTCGCGCGTTTTACCAATACGTTTGCACATTTCTATCGATCAGCCATCGAATCCGCGATTGTAACGCGAAAGTGACACGTTCTCTAGCCGCGTCAGGCTGGACACACCAGGATTACACACGAGGATAAATACTGCAGGTAAGTCCCCATTGCCAATTGTCATCCTCGTGCCATCATCGATCTAGATTCAGTTGTTGATTTCCATTATCCATCGCTAGCAACGCAATCACCGTCGCGAACCGCGTTAGTCTTGTTAGTTTCGTTAGTTTCGTTAGTCCCAGTGTGACCCTGGCTGGTGGTACCAACTTTGACACCTAGGTGGTTCAGCCTGGTGTCACCAGATCCAAGGGTGTCACTTGGGGTAGACATTAGACGTAAACAGAACTGAAATGGTCCTTCCTCGACGACAAGAACCCTGGTACTGCGAGCCCAACCATGCATTTGGGGCTAATTAACTAGCTTGCCCTGGTTGGGCGCCAAACAAAATGTGCAATGGGTCTTAGGTGACCTAAGTGCTTTGAGCCTGAATATACTAAAGCTTCCCGGTCGCTACCATTAATTACTTCATATTCGCATCGTCTAACTGTACCCTGCTTCTGCTTCGAGACTCCTAGAGCCTTTTCGATAGCCTAACGCTCATTTCACCAGCCCATAACTTTCTCCGGCTAGAAGCCTTATCGATAAGGATGCACGGACTTGTGACCGCAAACCAAGTGACCGAAAGACAATTAGTGACCGATGAAATGGTGTGCTAGGTGCGATCAGATTAAGTGCGCGAGTGCTATTGGCCGTGGATCAGGCCGATCTAACGTTATTGGGATAAGGTGCATAATTGGTAGTGCCAGAAGACTCAACTCACAGGTCGAGCATTTCGCACGACTCGCGTAAGGTCGAAGTCAATGAAGTGACCGGGAATGCGCTTAGAAACGGCGAGTATCCGTGTAAACTGAATTGCGCCGACGTTAGCATGAAATTAAGTGTATGGAAAACCGGTTTGCGAACGTTTCGTCTCGGGGCACCACTCTATCTGCTTGATAGAATTTATTCCTGACATAACCCGCGCGGTGCGCAATATTGCCGATCGTCATCAATTTCTGTTGATGTGTTTCTCGCCGGTTATTAAAAGACCGCGTGGGAAAGCGCCCGCACGGCAAGTGACACCGTAAGATGCTTTCACTATTTTTCGCATCATGTTCAGCGCAATTCAACCGGATGCGTAGGTGGAGAACGCTTTACCGTTGAGTAGTGATCTCGTCCTCGCGAAATGTCATTAGCGCAAAAGGCCAGCGAATGCCATTTCATGACGACAGCGAACAATGTGAAAATACGAGCTTCCGGCGTAAAAAGTAGTAGATAAAAGGAATCTATGGATAACAAACAAAGATCAGATCTGCCGAGAAAAGAAATAATATGTTGTATGCAGTGGACTTCCGGGACTTTGTAGTACATACTCGATGGACAGTATCGTTGTGCGCGATAAACCAGTTTCACCTGCCCGTGGCAGTCACACTGCAAGTTTTATACGCAGCAAAGTGGCCGTTTACTGCGCGTCTATCCGCGAGAAGAAAAGATAAAAGAGAGTCGGTAAGTCGCGCTCGCTGCCGAGATTTACGACCGAATATATCGGTACAGCAAAGTCATGTACACGGTACACGTTAGCTTCTTCCCTTGCTGTTGCTGTGGTTATTGTTGTTGATATGGACGATGCTTTGCGCCAATCGGCGTTCGTTTACGAACACCACGGCCTGTAAATTGATGTCGTCTGTTACGGAGATATCGATGCCGATGACATGCGTCAGGGGAGGAGATGGTACCAAAGGTGGCCGACATGGTGGTGACTTTTGGTACCAAGTTTGGGGCTGGTGCAAACTGAGGTACACATTGTAGGTTGACGAAATGCAGTTCGCCTGGTTGCGCGGGAATTGGTTGGCGTTTAGTCATGAAGTATTTGGGGAAAGAAGAAAGAAGATTTTGGATATTGGGTCTTGGGTTGGATCTTAGCTTTTTATAGGTTTATTTTGGTTGGGTTTTTTAGATTCTCTACTCAGTTTTTCTGTTTTATTTCAAAGTTTTACAAAACATGTCGAATGTAGGACTTTTCAGTGGTCACTCCAAAAGTGGGTGAAAAATAAGATGAAAAAAGGTGAACTATGGCGAACAAGCTGTATATGTATATTTTTCAGCTTTTAGCAAAAAGATGTTGAGATTGGAGTGAGATATGCACAGGAAATTTTACTGTAAACATTGTACGCAGGGAGTGAAGTCATGATTTGGAAATGTGTATCTTGAAACCATTTGACGGACAGTTTTATCAGCTTTTGTTTCAACCAGATGACCCGCTCTTAAACACAATATCAGTGGGTAAAAATGGCAAGTTCTTGACAATTTTATCTGCTTCTAACCTAAAAAGATTGGTAGAAGCGAATGCGAGCGTCAGTCAGTTCGATTTTATGTATTTTCATCGTTTTTTAACCTCATTTAACGTGTGATTAGAGAATCGTTGAGTTAGCTTTTGTCTTTCTGTGAATTCATTACATTTTACTGAACTAACTTTGAATAAGTTTCACGAACTGAATAGAAAAAGATCTTATCTTTCGTTGAGGCTTATGATGTTTTTACATTTATTTTAATACTAATTAATAAAAATTTGCACATTTCAGTTTGAAAACGCCAAGTATTAATTAATAAAAGTTCAGATGCGAAGTTTCGAACTAGTTTTCCGTCTAGTTCCCGATATACAATGGTTTTAAAGTTTGACTTGTTAAGACGTGATATGGAGGATTCAAATTAGAATACTGAGTTTATAAAACTAAATTTCTAAAAATTTTGAATGCCAAATTGGCTTCAGTTTTCAGTTTTGAAGAGATTTTGGAAGTAGCTTACAAAGTTATAGGCTACGGCTTGGATATCTCCGAAGACGCGACGCCCTTAAGATTATAACGCTAACAATGTCGGTAAAACAGAATATAACGCGGAAGGCTAGGATGTCATTGTTTATTCACTTTATTTTAAAAATAAAGTGAATACTGTTTTGCGCTAATAATTTTTCTAACAAAGTATAAGGATTTTCGTTCTTTCGACAGAGCAAGCCCAGAACAAAGACTTCTCCGTCCAGAGATAAACATTCAAAATTCTTTCAGCAAATCTCTTCACATAACTAAAATAATAAATTGATGTTTAAAAATCGCAAATTCACATTCGAGCTCACCGCGAAGCACTTTTTGTCAAATAAATTATGACGGCAAAGAAATTGAATAGAAACGGGAAAAGTTAGGTTATGTCAATTCTGAGTTCATCAGCCGCTGACATTTCAACTTAAGAGCAGAAGTATTTATTTTTAAATGTAAAGATAACATACTTGACTGACCTTTTAGTAACCATACTCTGAAAATTTAAGGATATCATTATTCCGCGATATAAATGATGAATCTTTTCGACTACCACAATCAAATTACGCAACTTGTTTTTGATAAAATGTTTTCACTTCATGGTACTACGCTATATTAAAGGAAATTTTGTTATTTTTTTATTATTGAAAGTGAAACGAATTAAACGCGGAAACAGATGCGCAGTAAAATATTTTTATTTTACCGCCGACTTTGATTTAAATTCGCGATTTATGATACTTGAACTAATACATTATATTTTGGCCACTTATTTTATTAAAACGTACATTTTTGTAATCACCATGCAGCCGTCAAAACGTGTAATTAACTATCAATTCTGAAGAAAGACGGTGAAAAGAGAATGATAAATTTAACCGCACTTGGGATAACACGACAGAAATGGTAATGACATTTCGGTTATCGTTACCATACTTCGTACTAATGCAACCAATGGTTTTACTAATATTAATTTAACTTTATTACTGTATCTACGCGATTTCTATCGTTTTTCTGTTCTTGCATTAGTTGCATCTTTCGCGCTTGATAAAACTAATCATAATGTAAGCGAGAAGCATTTAATTCACTTTTTGCCGATTTATCGAAATAATTAAAGTCAAGTAGTTATCAGTAATCGTAAACGACAGTAATTTAAAGATATCCAATTTTCAAATCAGAAATGTGTAAAATTGCATATATTTGTGAAATTCAAAGAGACTCGATAGAATTGTCAACTAAGAAAGTATTTCATCTTTTTTTTTTAAATCAAAGTATTTATCTTCTGTAATATAATGTCTATAATTAAAATACGAGTATTTGTCTACAATTATTATTAACAATTATTAAACTTTAATGAATTTTACTTAATATTACTGCATTTAAATCGCACTCATAGTTTCATAGATCAAATTTTTTCACTGCAACACGATTAATACCTATTATTGCTAATAACTAACTTCGCATATACTTTATAAAAGTGGCGTCGGAACCAAATTTAATACGATTTAGATCTTTACTCGCAAGATATATTTCCGTTCTCCAATCGGATTAACTTTAATGTAACTCATTTCGGAAACTCAAAGCACCTGCTGATTATGTTTACTACCAACGCGAATGCAAATCTAAAACTGAATTCTACTTTCTTCTCAACATTTGAACAAAAATCTACTTTTTACCACCTGACTTTAGAACTTCTAGATTTTAACTACCATCCCAAATCTGTTCACTTTATTCCATTATTCTACAAAACACATTAGAACAAGATAGAAACTTCTTATTTCCACCCTAATTGAGTACAAAACATTGTGATTGGCTCAAATATCTGCGATTGTCAAAGCATTAGCAAATTTCGTCGCTGATAGAACATACCCTGATAGAACAAGATGTATATTATACATATATTAGATGGACATTCATACATAAAATAGATATACACATATAATATACGTATATTATACATATATTAGATATATGTATAATAGATTAGATATATGTAGAATATCAAACTGATGTTCTATCTGGGATAGCTTCGTAATACAATTTTCAGCAGTCGTGTCACAGCCATGATAACAACTTAGGAATTGTTTACTGCAATTCCTCCGAATTGTAAATTATAAAACAATCAACATCGAATCTCGGAACGAAACACAGTCATCTCGTTGGTAATTGCATTACTCGCCGTGCGACGAGTAATTGTTTTCTGATGATCGAAGAAGAGCATTATTTTCGGAGAACCGCCATCTTTTGTATGCGCGCATCGTCAACGTAGCCTAAAGGCAGAATTGCAAGGACGTGTCATAAATGTGGATAATGACAGGTATGTTGTACGCTGCTGACGTGTCAATTAATTTTGCAAATCAACTATCCCCGTGATCGTACGAACAATTTCCGTTTACCAGTCAGGACCAAACCAGACGTCACGAAACGCCATGTTTACCGCTCCCGCTCGTTCATTATTCGGCATTGGTTGTTTATTTTATTCCGTGCGACATGGTCGCGAGAAATTAGCAAAATGCGTCCGCCCCGAACGAACAAGCCCGAAGTAAATCTTCCGAAAATTGCGCCGCGCTTGTTCCGCCGTCGAACGATGTTTACAACAATGTTTTCCAGTCGTTATGCAACGTTCTATGTGGCAAATCAATGCAAATGCTCTTGTGTAGTGGTACACTCATTTTTTGCACACGAGGAGAATAGAGCGACAATAGCAAACTGCAGCTACTGAAACTATTTTCGTCTAGTTGCAGTGTTTAGCAAACAAACGACGGAAAACCTTCTGGTTGAACATTTCACACGGAAACTGGGAGACGAGCTGAATTACGTCGAGCAAATTTTAGGCGACAAATGTGTGGTTTTGAACTACGTTTTTCGTTGGGTTTGGTTGAGTGAACCAAAATCAGGAGAACCAACGTTGTTTCGTCTCGAAAGATACATTGTGGACTGAGAAAACCGAGTTGCAAATTTTGCGATATATATTGTAAAAAGTACGAATTTGTTCGTAAGTCGTTAGGAATTGAGGTTCACAGATATTGGAGCCAATCGAAATGCATTGTTCGATCGGAAGTAAAAATCATAAGTTCTTATTTCTTTGGGAATAGAATCCATAAAGTTTTACGAATTTGTTTTCTCGCCCTAAAAAAATATTGAAGTGAAGTGAATCGAAATAGAATTGAGAAAATTAAACTGGATTCCAAAATGGCAAGATTGGACATTGAAAGTTTCGAGAGTTGTAAAATTACTTAAAATGGCATCATTTTTTCCAAACTAATATGAAGTGTTGATAACTGTGACACTATACTTTTTCACCGAAAAGAAATAATTTATAAACTTTCAGGGAAATGTTTAAAAGACAAATGAGGGTTAGGTACTGTTTGAAATAATGAAAAATTGTCATTCAATTCAAATATGTCATTGAATCCTTTAAAAAGTATTGAAACGTAACATAACCTCAATTTTACTGTTAATAATTTTACTCAAATTCCATAAATTAATCTCTTTTTGATAAAAAATAAGGTTTTAGAGTTAATAATAACAATGTCTTATTAGTTCTGAAGTAATTAAGCAATTTTAATCAAATTATAAGCAGTTTTCGTTTTCAAATGCCAAATCTTGCCATTTTGAAATTCAGTTTCATTTTTTTCCAATTTTCTATTCATTTCCATTCAGTTTGCAGGGAAGTGTAGGCAATTGGCAAAAGTAAATTTTCGCCGGTCAAAATTTATTTTGATCTTCATTTTTATCCCGATTCTTAATAAGGTAAACTAATTTAGATTTCATCGGAGGAAATTTTATGATCTCTAAAATATCAATTCGACTAACATGCATATTTAAGTCGCTTCATCAATTATTTATCCATTTTCGTACTTCGATCTCACGCATTATCCGCAGCTTTGACCAGCGCAGTTATTTTTGAAAGCACTCATCGCTTATCTTTAATTTCAAAAGCGCCAGTTACCCCTCATTAGCCCGCGACAGCACCATGCGCAGACTTATTATACTACCCCTCATTAGTGCAATAAATATTATAATAACGGTTCACCACCCAAGTGGCATTTATTCGGACTCCGTTAAATTTCAACTTTAAACAACTAACTCCCATGTTTCCATGTACTATTTTGCGATTCATATGGTAATCGTTTTGCATTCGTGTCAAAACCATATAGAGCAAATGAACTGGGTATTTAGAGTACATGTATATTTATTAGTACGAATGTTCAAATCCACAAAAGACAGACAAAATCAGGAAAGAATTTCTCGATTTTGTAAAAAAACAGTGTCAGAAGGAAATAATTTCCAGGATTTTTAACCGTACGATGTAAAATATGGTTAAATCCAGATTTCTCTACTGAAACACTTTTGAGACGCTTCTGTTCTAGTCACCCAAAGTATTCACTTTTTCAAACTCGCAAAAGCGACTGAAAAACGGCTACAAGAACGTCTTAATTACGACGCCTTTTTACAGTGTAACAACAATTTTTTGTAATTACATACTTTTGTGCAAATTAGACTATGGTTGCACGATAATTCTAGCAGTTACTTGCGATTTATTCTCACGAAAGAATGTTTCTCGTTGGTACGATTCCCCCGACACGCTCGATGGATTCTTCCGTTTCCTCTTCCGATTCTACGACATACTCTTGAATAATTAAAGACACAAGTTAGGTCAAGATATCTAGATGTCTCGGTCGAAAAAGTGTTCGCAATATCGTGCCCGAAGTATTATATATTAGCTCGGAAATGCACCATTTTACGACGCCTAAGTGTCGGGGCGATAAAAATATTACACGGAAAATTGTCTCTCGGAAACCGTGCGATTCGTTCCGATAACTTAAATTCAAATTTCACGAAGGTTAGATACGTTTATCCGGTACAAACGCGAATGCTATTACAGCAAAGTTCCTTTTTCTGCGCGTTATAAAACGGCATCGGCGCACGTTAAATAATGCACTTCGCGCGGCAGGCAAACTAATTTTAGCGTAACATATCGGATCAAGATGGTGACATCAGGCAAATTAACGGTCGTTGTGGCAACTTATCATTGCAGCCTATCATTGAAGTGACACCAAGATGCGCACATCAGAATGTAAAAATGTTTTGCTGCGACGCGCCGAATCTGTTCGTTGACCAGCAGATGTTCGCTCGCAATTAGCATACAATTTAGCCCCGCGCATAATTTGAAACGTAAAATGCAATTGCAACAGAGTAAACGAACGAAACAAACAGGCAAATGAAAACCGCCGATTTTTGCGACGCAATTGTTATTGTTTTGTTGTCCCCCGAACATCATATTTCGACGATTAGTTAATTAAAACCGGTAAAAACCAAAGGGAGAATTAATTAACTAATTAGCTCCAATTTATACAGCATTAAATCTCGTTACTTGCAAAAAGCATCAATTGTAAAAAAGTCGGTGGGTGTAAGAGAGGACGTGTAGCTGCAATCCAATTTAAAAGCGGATATCCAAGCAAGATCTTCACGATTTCTACACACGAATAAGACAGAATCACAAAGCGTGAAATCATATGCACTGTCCAGTCACGGATGGCACCTTCGATCGCTTCTCTTCTCTCAAAGGGAAACCGAGAATTCCTGTCGAGTAACGTGTCACCGCAGTTAAATCCGCCAGATGGCGCCAACGACTGGAACGAACAACGTCTCCTTTGAAATGCTAACGTCTTTAATTAATACGTGTATTTGTTTCACATATCTTAAAGCCGTGATACGAACGCAACCTACCAATTTACAAAACTTATACATAATTTACCATTCTCCGACAATTAAACCACGTAATAAATTAAAAAGATGATCGTTGAAACGTATCTTTCAAATCCCGTCGCTAGGCTGTTTCTAGTTTTTCGACTTTCCACAGTAGAAAAAGTGTCTCACTGGTGTTTCATTTTGAGACACTGAAACATGTTTGGTATATCTTCTGGGTAAAATCATTTTGTTTTGAGACACTTTTCGCGTCTAATAATTCTAAGTGTTCCAAATTAAGACACTTGCATTAAATTTTAGGAGGCACACTAGAAAAAAGAGGTGGTTCATTTTGAGGCATTGAAATATCTTTGGTGTTTCGTTTTGAGACATTGAAACATCTTTGTTTCATTTTGAGACATTGAAACATCTTTGGCGTTTCATTTTGAGACATTGAAACATCGTTGGAGTTTCATTTTGAGGCACTGAAACATCTTTGGTGTTTCATTTTGAGACATTGAAACATCTTTGATTTCATTTTGAGTCACTGAAACATCTTCGGTGTTTCATTTTGAGAAATTGAAACATCTTTAGTGTTTCATTCTGAGACATTGAAACATCTTTGGTGTTTCATTTTGAGACACTCAAACATCTTTAGGGTTTTGTTTTGAGGCCTTGAAACATTTTTGGTGTTTCGAATGGAGACACTAAAAAATCTTTGGTGTTTCAATGTCTCAAAATGCATTCAGTGTTTCTGGATAAAACTATTTTGTTTTGAGACACTTTTCTCTCCTACATCAAAGTGTTTCAAGATAAAACACTTGTTTTTGCAGTGTAGGACTCCTTCTTGTGGAATCAACCTGATTCCCCATAACCACCACCAGAATTAACCGTCAATAATTAGCTCTTACGATTCGCCAAATTATGAACCAATTCTCGCTTGTTCGTATTGAACAGTAACTCGGTTCAACCGAATTCCGTCTTAAGATCTTGTCACGCGTGACGAATGGTATGCTGCAGCAGAAGCCTCATTCGCGTGCGAGATTGAAATTCGAATCCCACGGTACGCCTAGACCCTTATTCGTTTGCTTGCTTGCATTCTCAGACTAAGGCCGCTCAAGTTCCTACGTTCCTTTTACGTAACAACGAGTATTTAGTCGCTTCGCGGAACTCTTCAAATTGCGGATCCTCATCACGCGTCACGCACTTCAAGAAGCCATTCGAAATCGATCGAAAGTTAGACTATAAAACAACAATGCGAAACGTTGTGTTTTCTAGTCATGCTTATTTTACTTCGCAAGCCAGCGATACTATTGCGATGTTAATTCTAGCACAGTTTTTTTTTATAATTGCCGTTATCGTGGCGATCACTTGTATTAATAAGTTGGTTAACGACAAACGGCGGCATCGAAATGTCGTTATTTTGAAATGTCAGCGGCCAAACGGAAGTAACGATAAAACATTTAGTTTCGAGTATGAAACAGAGAGTTCGCACTGTGCGGTCGTCTTACGTACTGCTAAAGAAATATACAAGAGGTGTACAATCGTCGTGGCGCAGACTTAGCATCCCGCGTTACATCGAACCGACTGGAATGCATAAATATACAACGACAGAAAATAGAAGACATAGAAATAAAGATAGAGATACAATCACGAAACGATCGGCTTTATAAAGGTCATTAGATTTTTCCGCGCGCCGTAGAAAAATATTCATTATGGAGAATATAGGCGGCGAAATGGACGCGCGTCGTCACGTTTACACCTCACGCCACCTTGTCGCCGTCATTCAAATTTATTTAATTGAATCACGACGGAATAGCAAGCATTATATATATTAGATTAACATTTTTATGGGTGCCGTCTTCGCGGCATTTTCATGCAGATATTTGAATTTTGTATCGAGAGTTGTACGGTTCAATGTTCGAAACAGATTAATTAAGTAACTAGTCAGCGTGACTAATAATTTATTACGGTATCTTCAGTAATTATTGGTTTATTGACTTTTTTGTTTATACTAGTTTATTTATTCGATTAAATTGGAGTGTTGGGAGTTTCGGATTTTCTTGATTTAGTCGAACTTAAACGGACAGAATAAGCGGGGATTACATTTGTATGGAACGTACTAAATAGCGAAAAACTGCGACATTCTTATGAACGCGTAACAAAAAGTATCATATGTAACAAGGTGCTGTTGATGACTTCGAATCGGGCGTTCGCCGCATTCAGTATTGTGTGAGGAAACTTCGTCCTCTTCATAAATCATCAACTTTGTGTCTTTGTCCCTTCTGCAAAAAATCATAAAGGATTCATATATATATCTCACATTGGAACTCAAGACAGGAACGTGACGTAGTATGATGGCTCGTTTATAGGGACCATATATCGGCGTTACTTTTTTGTCAAAGTATAGAATTGTTTCAGAGAGTATTAATTTTCTTTTGCGGTTTTTAAATTATTTCTACGAAAAATCTGTCGCCTATATGAGGTTCCTTTGTACGAGATTCTGGGCCAATGTTATATAAAGCCCTACTGGAGACCCAAATGGAATCGATGACATATCATTTTTTCGGCACTGTCTTTCACGATGAAATGCTGAAAACGAATTTAAATTTTAACGAATTATTCAGTTGTTATATACATGTACAATTTTCGTTGTGACTAAATAATGTCTAAAAAAGAAGCCGCCAATGTCACAGTATTATACGATGATACCATACAAACCATGCGAATTGGTTTTGTGGTTACACTTCCAGTTCATATTCAAAAGGTTGCGGATTCGGCTCCTGTTGACGACCACATTGTCAAGATTTTCGTGGTTCCCTTGGATATTTATGAGTTATTTAAGTCGAACCACGACTCGCACTTGACAAAACAAAACTTCGTCGTCGAGCGAATCTTGCAATGTCTGTTTACGTCTAATGTTTGTGCGTGTCCCCCTGCATACGTTGACGCCTGAAATCGGGTGTCTTTTTTTACACTCGTCTGTTGGCCCTTTCCGTCCCGAAATTATTCACACGAGACTGCTGTACTTTCGAGAAAAATTAATGCTTACGACTTGAAACGTCGTCGAAATATCAATTATGCCGCCTTCGTATACCCAGAAAGGCCTAACACGAACATCCCTACTATATAATAAAATCGTTTGAATGCATTTAATTGATGTTAAAGAAGCCGAGACAGATATATCCCATCAATCGAGGAAGGGTTAAAGCATAAAAAATAGTGCACTCATAACATGCCTACATTCACGTGATATATAGCTGTAATTTGTCCATTATTTTATAGCATTTATAATATACCTCCAGCACATGTTGACATTATAATGCACTGCACTTCAAGATAGAAACCTCACCTCATCTGAAATGCATGTTGAATGAACGAATAATATCTACAAATGATAAATCCTACACCAATTAATACCATCCCGATGCTTGATATTTTCGATGGTATTCACTTTTCAAGATTTCTTTGTGCCATTTGTATGTGGGGCTGCTGCACTTACTAACATGCTCGGACCAGAGATTTAGCAATATAGATGCCTTTTGAAAATAAATCTCATTGCAATATATGCGCATTCCGATTTACTGTCATACATCATCATCCTAATGTAGAAGGTGCACTAGCACTAAAAACACCTGGTTCCCCTGAATTTAAATATTTGCTCTTTTGGTTGCAGAACTCGCAGAACGGCCCGGTGCTGGACCGATGGAGTATCTGCTCGGCTGAAGAGGAACCGCTGGTTCTGCAGCAGTTCCTCAGGTTCGCCGAGACGCGTCCCTTCGTGCAGCAGCTGCTGCTAGCTGCAAACTTGCCAAGTTCGGATGCTATGTCACCGAGCAGGCGACCATCGCCACCAACGATGCCGCTAGCGCACTTGCCACCGCCTCTGCACCTCCTTCATTGCGGACTTCCGCCTCCGGGTTCGCGTCTGCCACCCCCACTGCCACCACCACCACCTTCTGTGTCTCATCCGTCGTTATCGCCGACTCAAAAACATTATTCATCCAGTAACATTACCAGCGTAACGAATTCACCACCCCGAAGCGTAGATTCGAATAATTTATCGTCTCCATTAAATCGACTTCAAAGTATGCAGCCTTTCGATTTTCGAAAACTGAGCACCTTAGGTATATCGGCATTCCCGCCACTGCCAGTGCCGCCAGTCACGCCCACCTCGGACTCACGTCAAAAATCGATGCGGCATCCACAGAGTCCGCACAGTCCGTCGCAGTTGAGGTCTCCAGTCCCCATAGCCCCGGTGTCCTCTGCAGCACTCACCTTCGGACATCCGTTACCAGTGGCAGTATCCTCCGGGGCGCTGCCTCCCAATTTTTCAGGACACTTCCCCTCGTCTCACGTGGGCAAACTGGCGGGCGGAAACGGGAATACGAATATTGGATTGACCTCCTCGAGTATGGATTCGCACAGTATTGTAGAAAGGAATAGTGAGATAGGTTCAGAAGACGACGAGGACGACGACGAGAACTCTGGCAGCGCATTGAACCTCAGTCGAAGGGACTCGTTGACGAAGCAACACCATTCCGAGCACCGACATCGTCCTTTGTCTCTGCAAGCTACACCCCTTGGCAGACCCCCTGGCATCCCTGGACGAAAGCCACATTCACCAAATAAGCGACACCAGTGGGGCGCTTCACCAAATATGCCGCCAAATCTCGGTACCCCGTTCATTAATCCAGCGACAGGTAAGAAGAGAGTGCAATGCAACGTGTGTCTCAAGACATTCTGCGATAAAGGAGCACTAAAGATTCACTTCAGTGCTGTGCATCTGCGTGAAATGCACCAGTGCACAGTCAAGGGTTGTAGTATGATGTTTAGCTCGAGGAGATCTAGGAATAGACATAGTGCGAATCCGAATCCTAAATTGCATTCGCCGCATTTACGCAGAAAGATCTCACCCCACGACGGCCGATCCTCCATGGCTCATGCTTTAGTGTTACCACCTCAGGTTGGCTTGCCAGTGCCACCGACTGGACTCAACCATCTAACATTTGGATCTTTCCCGCTATTAACTCCACCCCCAGACCTTCGTTCTCCAGCATCGCTTTGTGCGGTAGACTTTAAACACTTAGATTTATCGTCGCCACAAAGCGCTAGATCGTACGAAGAGGCCGTCCAGCATAGGATGTCTGCTAACGTGACTTCGGATACCGTTACCATTTCTACATCTACGCCAAATACCACAACAGCAGTAGGTAGCGTTTCGTCGACCTGCGCCAACCCTCTTCGCTCACAATCACCTTCCCATCTTCGCTCGCACGAGGCCGATGACGACGACGACGATGACGACGACGACGGCGGAATTGTCGTTGTGGCCGAAGACGACTGCAATTTACCAATGACCCTGTCGTTGAAGGACGACGACGACCAACCTGCTGATTTCAGTTTGGCCAAACGTCCAAAACTGTACATGGAAGACGGTGCCGACGATGAAGTCCACAGTATTGCCGATAGTTACGAAGATAATGATTCAACGGGCACCATTGATCAGCCTCTATCGTTCACGACCAGCCAGAACTCGGTGATCACATCATTTCATCACAACAAAGGAGTGAGGAAACGGAAATCGCAGCATCCTACGAGATGCACGGTTCTGGCCGAAGTTAATTCATCTTCAACGGATGGCGATTCATCTAACGACGTCGCTTTTCAAGAGCAACCCGAAGACATGTCGATGTCTCGACTCGATGCTGAGAACACGAAGTACGTACTTTCACCGGACGACGAGAACGACACATTCAAAAGTGAGAGACACAACCATTCCCCGAACAACAAAACTAGCAGCATGGACGAGAACCTGCAAAACGAGCCCAAAGACTTGAGCTCAAAATCTCGATCTCCGAAACAACAAGTAACTTCCGAACCAAAGAACCTGTATAGCGCTCAAAACAGAAAGTCGCGAGACTCGGAACACAGTCAGACCGATAGATTGAGTTCAGATGAAGCAGCTAAGGTAGAAGAGTGCTTCGATAGCAGTAAAAACACCAAAGAAAACGTCAACAGCAAAATGCCGGTCGATCCAGAGGCGGACAAAGTGTCGACGAAGAATCATAGCGAAAGCGATAGAATGCAGAGTAAAGAACAGAGGACGGAAGAGTTAATGAAGGAGGCTGTAGCTGGTGGTGAGAAGGACGAAAAGAATGAGCGTCTGAATGAGGAGGAACAGGACGATGACGACGAGGAAGAGGATGAGGAGGACGAGCATCGTAATCAAGAAGGTGAGCGTCCCGATGATTCTTCCCGTGCCCCGAGTTCAATCGACAGCCACCTGACCACTGCTGACGACCTTTCCCTCGACTCCTCGAATGCTTTGCGTCATCTCGAGTCCTTGTCGCAGGGTCGCTTGCCGTTCACGGGAATCCAGGAGACTTCCAGGTCTGGCCGAGCGTCTACCAGCCCCGTCAGTCTCACGATGAACCAGGACATCATCCTGGACAACTCCTCTCGTGGCTCACGTTCATCCAGCGCCTCGCCCTCCACAGCGGCCATGGATACGGACAGTAGTCTGATAACATACGCGCGATACGAAAACGGTGGTTTCATCAGTACACAAGAAGTACCTCTGGATCGAGAAAATCCGCGCAGGTGTACAGCATGTGGAAAGGTATTTCAGAACCATTTTGGCGTAAAGACCCATTATCAAAATGTTCATCTCAAGCTAATGCACCGTTGCAGCGTAGACGGCTGTAACGCAGCATTTCCCTCCAAACGATCTCGCGATCGCCATTCGGCCAACCTCAATCTTCATCGTAAACTCCTGTCTACGTCATCAAGTCCTCCTTTGTCATCGACCATGCTGCCCAGCTTATCTCCGCGAGTAGAAGACTCAGCGATCAATCCTATGCTGCACAATGAATTCCTAGTACGACTTTACGCCGATGCGGGTATCGGAGCCTTAGGACCTTATCCTATGACACCTGGATTACCTTCGGTTGCGGAAATGACCGCCAGAATACCGCCACCACATCCACTATTGCTACCATCTCAGTTAGGAGCGACGTTTCCAGGTTTATCTACTCTAGCCAGCCATCTTGCAGGTCTAAACGGGTTGACGCATCAGCATCTCAACCATTTAAATCATCTGACGAGACTATCGCAAGATCAAGAAAACAGTTCAAATAACCGCTGCACATCTGGCTCTTCGCCAAACGCGACCAATTTTTTCGAGGGCAACGTGGAGGACGTGAAATGCACTATACCAGGATGTGAGCGGGTTTTTACTTCGAAAACTGTGAGGGACGCTCATTCCAGAGATCCTCAAGCTCACAGAGACTTGTCACTTTTATCGGACAGTGACTTGTCGTGACGGCTCTCGTTACATCCTACTCTTTATCGTTAAAACTACTCTTTGCTGTGATGCCAAAATTCTCATACAATATTATTTTGCAATTAAGTTCTCGACAACGTGCAATATCAAAATGTTTAGTGCGTTCCCAGTGAAGAACAACACCTGTTAATTTTGTGATTATAAATTAATGTTCATCTTATATTTAATACTAATCGCGCCTGGGTTACTACCTTGAATCACATAATGGCACAGTTACCATTACCGGCAGAATTACCATTACCGTTGAGAATTCCGAAATTATGAACTCCTCTCGCAATTTTGGGTCCTTTTTATTTTAATAACGTGTAGAACAATTTTAGAGAGCTCGTGATAATATGACGCATCAGTGCTCTCTATCGGGTCACGACACCCGCGGTAAATTTATCGTCGTTGTGATATAGTACGATATATAAAATATGTCATTATTTAATCCTTTAAGCAATAAATACCATTCTGTGTATATATACATGTTATATAAAAATGTCATATCTTAATTGATGTAATGCGTAACAAACTATTACTTAAAGGAATTTCAAACCTAATTCACATGAAACATTGTAAGCGCGATTAGTGTCCTGTGCGCTTTATCGTTCCTGCGACGGAGGTATGATAAGTGTTTTGTAAATAAAATCTACGATAGTTACAAATGTATCAAAAATTGTAGAAATATATAAATAATAAATTATAGCAATTTATTGCGTTGAGCACCATTTGAAAATAATTTATGTTTTGCACTTTAATCCAGAATTGTTTTTACCATTTATACAACACGACTACGACAAAATCGATCACAAACATTCAAGGAACAAACCATTTTTGTATCTCCTCTATTTCTCCACACGATTTTGCAATTACCATGTGTCCCTACGAAACACATGTGACTCATAACTTACACATGGCAATTCCATATAATTTTCGTAACGGAAAATCGTTCTCACCTCATTTCCGATCGAATACGGGTAAAATTTCGCTCAGTCCAATGTTTCAGTCACAATCGAACAGTTCCAAGATGATCGTGTAAAGATTTTTATGTGCAATTGTCAGATCGGTAAGATTGATCGAAGTTGTAAATTTGTCTCTACATCCTCGTTTCCGCTCAAACTATAACTTTAATTTTTTTTATTTTAGCAACCATCTTTTTAGACACAATTATTTTCATTGTTTCCACTGAGAACTAAGTGCGTGGTGTATTCGCGAATCAGATACCACCTGATTTGTAGATGACTGTTTGACAACTTTGTGTGATATATTTATCTGTGTGTATGCGTGTGTGTAACATACTTCCGTGCGCGCGTGTTCGGGTGTGTATTTTTATCCTTGCATGTATCTGCATGCGTGTATGCGTGAGTTTTGTGAGCGATTCTGTGTCTCATAGCAAATTCGTACGTACATGTGCATATTCTTTCCACATAAATGTAATGTTATAAACAAACGAATTTACATTTTTACGTAGCACCTTCCTATTTTACGTTTTACGTAGAAAACTTCTCCCTGCGAGGTCATAATTTTATTACTACTACAAATTAAGAAAAACGAGATTCAACTTGTAATTATGTATAAATAAAACCGCTGCGTTGTATAGAACCAATATAATTGAAAATGCATCATTAATGAAAATAAATATCTATCAAGATCATCAGTCATCTTTTATTTAACGGACAAAACGAAACCATTTTTGCCGACTTTTGAGTTTTCACGAGCCAATAACTAATACCTCCACTTTTTCGTCGGCGCAATTTTTTTTCGATCACTTTAATATCCTCCTACACACTATTTTGTTCGGAATCCATTTTGTGAAGATACGAATCCTCTTCTCCGTATGAAAAATAAAGACTCATTTATCAAAGATCTCGTTTCTCTTGTTCGTTGACGCCTACCTGGTCGACTCTAAATTCTCCATGCTGAAAAAAAGATACACTGACATCGCCGATCGACCACGATAATTAGGATCGCGCACGTAAAGGACCACGTGCAATTTGCTCGAGATACTTAATTACAAGTAAATTGCACTTATATCTTCTAGACTCACTACGTCGTTATTTTACAACGAGCCGTTACTAGCGAAAAACAGAGTAATTCTTTCGATCCTGTGACAAAGTAAATCTCTTCTTTTTCGAACATACAAAATACATCAATTTCGAGCCATTTTATTCAGAAATATCACAAACCAAAATAACATTTTTTTACTTTACCCTCCTGATTTTCGCCGTCGCAAGACACCAGTTAAAATGTCTAGAAAACCAGAAAATAATTTGTCATTGTCTTCTAATAATCTTTTCTTTTAAAAAACGCATGCAGAATACCCAAATTTCGAGTAATTCTACTTTTTTATAATTTCATACGGCCTTGATTTTCGCCGTCGCATCAGCCAATGTTTCAACGCATAAAAGTACCTAGAAATGCAGGGAAACAACCAAATTCGTCATAGTCTTCTCATCTTCATCATT
>JABFPB010002494.1:0-19970 GCA_022817645.1 Ceratoteleas bidentatus
ATGTAAGCATTGTGAAAAATCTTTTAGTCGTCGAAATATTTTGAATTTGCACAACCGTATTCACACTGGTGAAAAACCATATAAATGTAACCATTGTGGAAAATCTTTTAGACGCACAGGTGATTTGACATCGCATAACCGTGGCCACATTGGTGAAAAACCGTATAAATGTAAACATTGTGGCAAATCATTTACTAAGCCGTGCAATTTGATTACTCATAACCGCATACACACTGGTGAAAAACCATATAAATGTAAGCATTGTGAAAAATCTTTTAGTCGTCGAAATATTTTGAATTTGCACAACCGTATTCACACTGGTGAAAAACTATACAAATGTAAGCATTGTGAAAAAACTTTTTATCGTCAAAGTAATTTGAATTTGCACAATCATATTCACACTGGTGAAAAACTATACAAATGTAAGCATTGTGAAAAATGTTTTAATCAGCCGGGCCATTTGACTATTCATTACCGTGTTCACACTGGTGAAAAACCATATAAATGTAACCACTGTAAAAAATCTTTTAGTAGCCGAGGTGGTTTGACACTGCATAATCGTGTCCACACTGGTGAAAAACCATATACCTGTAATCACTGTGAAAAATCTTTTAGTACTCGAAGTAATTTGATTGTACACAACCGTATTCACACTGGTGAAAAACCTTATAAATGTGAACATTGTAAAAAATCATTTAGAGTTGCAATAGAATTGACTAAGCATAATCGGGTTCACACAGGAGAGAAGCCGTATAGTTGTGAACAGTGTGGCAAATCTTTTAGTGAACGCGGTGCTTTAATACGACACATTCGTGTTCACACCGGTGATAAACCATATAAATGTAAGCATTGTGAAAAATCTTTTAATCGGCTGAGCCATTTGAAAGCTCATAACAGTGTTCACACTGGGGAGAAACCGTACAGTTGTGAACAGTGTGGCAAATCTTTTACCGTCCGCCAAACTTTGATACAGCACAACCGTGTTCACACTGGTGAAAGACCATACAAGTGTAATGATTGTGGCAAATCTTATACTCGGCGCTACGGTTTGACGATTCACAAATGTATTTTTGGTGAAAAGACATACAGTTGTGAGCATTGTGGTAACTGTTTTAACAAACGGAGTAATTTAGCACGACACATTCGCTTTCATACGGGTAACAAAATATATAAGTGTTTGCAGTGTAACGAAACGTTTGAACAACGTGGTTACTTAATAAGACACGTTGAGAAACACGGCTGCGATTCAGTGTGATAAACCACTTCCCCGTTTCAAATTTTCTGATGGAAACTCCATATGGAAACTCCATGTGGAAACTCCATGTGGAAACTCCGTATGGAAATTTCATATGGAAAATTGGCCGCAATGTTAAGTATAATTAAGAAACTACATATGGAGATTCCACATAAAGATGTCAGAAAAAAATAACTTTACTCAGGAATCGAACTTGAGACCTACAGATTAATAGTCCAAAATGCTAACCACTAGACTGTCAAGTCATACAATTAAATATAATTCAGTACAATTCTGTATGGAAAAATAAATAATTTCCATATGGAATTTCCATATTTAGCTTTTTAATTATACTTAACATTGCGGCCAGTTTTCCATATGGAATTTCCATATGGAGTTTCCGTGTGGAGTTTCCATATGGAATTTCCATAAGAAAATTTGAAACGGGGTTGATACGTTTTAATAATAATTTGCGCAGTCGGTCCATTGCGAAACCGTAAAAGCGTGATAAATGTAACATAAGATTTAGTCTGAAAAGTTGTTAATAAATATGTCTAATAAATTTAATAAATCTTCTAATAAACATCTGCTACTTGCTTCAATTCAATCAGACCTGAAATATAATAGTAAATCAGAACCGTCGAATGTTTCATATCGTAGATTGAGATATGTTTTCAAGGAAGAGGAAAACGAAGAATTACGAGAAGTGATTGTGTATAGACGTGCCGGCACCCTAGTAAAATAGTACATTACGCCACTAGGGAGGGAATTTCTTGACGAGTGCACTTGCGGAAAGAGGCGAAGCCTAGTTCTGCAAGGATCGAGTGAGAAATCGAAATTTCCCCCGTGTCGTGTACGATATTTTTATTTCAACATTGATAAATGTTTAAAAATCTCGTTTGATAAGTCCATGGAAATTGTGGTATTTATCCTTTTTCATCCATCTTATTAAAAAGTAATTGAATTTATTGAAGGGGTATTTAATTTGATCTAAAATATCCCTGTATAAAATCATACATAAAAGAATGAAATTTTGGGAGAACATTTCAGTCAAATGTACATCTATGGACAGTATGGCTACTGTCCATAAAAATGAACTTGTAATCATATTTTCTACACTTTTGAGTTAAATGTATTACATTTCGAAAGAAATAGCATTATTTATCAATTTGTCCATAAGTATTGTAAAAATAGCTGTTGAGGTTCCCCAACAGAACGGGACGTTTCAGAAACGTTGCAGAAACGTTCCAGAAACCTTCTGAACGTTACAAACACGTTTCGGAAACGGTAACTTGTCCGCCAAAGAGAAGTTTCACGAACGTTTCCTGAAACATTTCCGGAAACAAAGTTCTTAGATAGAAGAGATAGCAACAAGAAAGCCTTGTTTTACATGTATGTCTCACGGCTCGGCGACAAGGTGTCCACTTGGCACTTTAGAGGCTTAAGTTAGATTTCCAGTGAATATCTTTTTTAATAAACTTTTCGGAACTTTCCAGGAACGTTTACACAACCGCAATAGAAACGTTCACCTAACGTTTTTTGAACGTTCGGTTCCGTTGGGGAAGTTTCCTGGAGGTTTAAGAAACGTTCCTGAAACATTTTGAAGCGTTTCGAATAGGTTTCAGGAACGTTTCCACAACGTTATTTGAACGTTGCAGCAACGTTTCGTAAGCGTTTCATAAACGTTTCAAGTTCGAACGATATTTTTTGAAAAAGGTTTCCTAAACATTTCACACTTTAAGAAAAACTTTAAGAAAAACGAACGGTTTTACCGCTAGACGATTTCTGTTTCAAATAGAGCTCAAAACGGAAATCGTTCAACTGTGAAACGGAATCGTTTAACTATTAAACGATTCGTTTTACTGTTAAAGGATTTGTTTTGCGGTTAAACGAATGAAAATGCATTTCTTAGAGTGCAGAAACTTTTCTGAAACGTTTACAAAACGATTCGTGAAACGTTCGTGAAACTTCTTATTGACGGACAAGTGACCGTTTCAGAAACGTTTTTGTAACGTTCAGAAGGTTCCTGGAACGTTCCTGCAACGTTTCGTGAAATGTTGCAGGAATGTTTCTGAAATGTCCCGTTCTGATGGGGTTCGGATATTCGAATAATACGAAGTTTCGAAGGTTCGAATGTTTCGAAGTTTCGAAGTTTCGAAGGTTCGAATGTTTCGAAGTTTCGAAGGTTCGAAGGTTTCGAAGTTTCCAAGGTTCAAATTTTTCGAAGTTTCGAAGTATTCGCAAATTACACATTCTTTTAGAAATTCGTTTTGATTTAAGGCGAAGTTCTTTAAAAAAAATAAAAAATGGAAAATATGTAAAAACTTCGAACTTCGAAAACTCCCCGCATGAAAAAAATGAGTCTGGATATAGTATGGTAAGAGTCTGGTTTTCTAGTATGGTAGTGAGCTGGATGCAATCTCGTAATAATAGCACTATTCTGGATGCAATCTGGCAACTGTATGCAAATAATCTGGATACAATCAGTCAATAATATGGGTATAATCTGGATGTAGGTAACATAGTAAGATAAGAGTCTGGGTTAGGGCAGGAGCCAGATTGGAGCCAGATTCCAATAAATAAACTACGGGTCTGGTGGGAGTCTGGAAAGAGTCTGGGCGGATGCAGTCGAGACTGCACCCAGACTCCGTCCAGACTGCACCCATACTTCGTCCAAACTATACTCATACCTCGTCCAGATTTCAGCCAGTCCAAACTCTACCCAGACTCCATCCAGACCCGTAGTATATTTTTGAAATCTGGCACCAATCTGGTTCCTATCCTGACCCAGACTCTTACCGTACTACGTTGGCCATAGCTTTCCAGACTGTATCCAGATTATTCCCATTTTGTTGCCAGATAACATCCAGATCGTTCCCATTTTATTCCCAAAATGCATCCAGATTAGTTCCATACTATTGTCAGATTGTATCCAGATCACTACCATACTAGAAAATCACTATCATACAGACGCTTGCCATACTATATCCAAACTAATTTTTTTCACGCGGGTTCGTATCTTTGAAAACTTCGAAATTTCGAAACTTTCGAACCTTCGAAACTTCGAAACTTCGAAACATTCAGAACCTTCGAAACTTCAAAATCTTCGAAATTTCGAAACCTTCGTCGTGTATTTCATAAAATTCGAATATACGAAGCTTCGCAAAATTCCTCATAAGATTTTTTTTCGAGCCCTAATATAAATTCGAATGACCTGATAAAACATTGTCGTTCAAATAAAATTGTATCGTCAGTATTTTTCAAGACATTCCCTATGTGATAAAATTTGGAAACTTTGGAAAGTTGAAAAAATGGTGTATAAGATGTTGGTGACGATGCTTTAGCGGATAATAAAACATTTGAAAAAAAACGTAAATCGTTTTTGTAAAAACGTCAAAATAAATGAAAATCAAATCTTTGACGAATTGTCACTCAGAACTAAAACAGTTTCCATTACGTGAATTTACGTTCTTTGGCGTATTTAAACAATTGTTCGTTTTGCCATCCACTTGCGTGCGACATTTGCATCAGAATAATCGTTTTCATTTTATGATTGCCAATAAATTATTTAAAGTATGTAAAACATTGTTACATAATATTTTAATTCCACGACAAGGCTTGCACATAATGTCTCGAAACTGCGTAGCGCCGCTTTTGTGCCGTCTTAGTTGCGTAGAAGAAAATAAGTTGCCTTAATCTCCGGTAATGAAAGTGAATATAAACTCATGATAAAATTGTCGTCAGAGAAACGAGTCAATCTTCGAAGCTCTTTGTGGAAACATAAGTACATTTAATAATGGCTCGCCGATTTTGAACGAACTGAGGATGAAACGAAGAGCTAATAATTGTGTTAGAGGAAGAAGTTGAATTGTCTTTAGATGAATTCTGTTGCAGCAAATCGATATACGTTGGTGACGTATGAAGTAAAGAAAATGCATGCAGTTAAACGGTTCGATGTTAGGTGTAAATGTTAACTTTGTGAAATGTCACTCTGTTTTAGTGTAAATTATACTCGTATCATTGCACAGCAACATTAACTGACAGGTATATACCTCAACATTACTCATAAATAAAATATTTAAATGATAATAATTATTTTTCATTCTAAGTACACAGTGTCAAGTTGCGTCTTGACTTTCTCCCAAGATGAGACCAAAACCAAACCATACAAGCAAATCACGATTTGAGATCGCAGATTTACTTTACTATGACTTGCGTGTGAAAATGTCAAATTTGTAACTCCCATTTCTATATCTTTGAATTATTTCCCTTATTTGTTTTTGTTATAAACAGACATTTATCAATGTTGTACCAGTTACTGTAATAAACAGAAAAAACTAAAACAATTTTTGGTTTTCACCAAAACTATATCTATTAAATATTTAGAACAACGACTTAATTATGTTCGAGCTAATTAATCAGAAAAAGCAAACTGAAACATTGCAATTCGCTTCTCGACGAAACATCGATGGTTAATCCGCGCTATTAATTTACTCCAATTCGCGCATCGTCGCTTATTCAAATGGCTGTTTATCAATTCTAATTAAAATGCTCGATTCTCATTAAAATTCGACACAAGCAATCAGGCACAGCTTGTCAGCTGCCGCTAATCCTGAAACGCTCAGAATGAAATAATTTAACATTCGTCCGCGAGTGTACATACGCGTATAATTACAGACGCGACGGATGTCAATTATGTAACGCGACAAAGTCACACTAAGGCCGTGTACCGACGAAAAACTCTCGGCGAAAGGGAGATGCAATAACGAGAAATCGCGACGGAAGAAAGAAAAGTCTAAGCGGCTTTTGCGGTTTCGGCTTGCAGCTCGATTCGCGCGGTTAATAATGTATCAGATTGTGCTGGCGCGGCGAAACGCAAAAAATCTCTCATATTAAAAGGCGGCGTTCGCTTATCAGCATTAACCGGATTGGAATACGGCTATATTGGCTCGCGATTCATGATCCTGACTTGGATGGAGTTATCAGGACGAGGTGGAAGGTCGTTTTCGAAATCATTACGCAAAATCCGCAGTTTCGTCATTATTCAATTGCTAGGTAGTTTTGAGCGATTACGTAAAAGCGAAATTAATTAGGAACGATTAATTCTGTTCTTGAAGTGTTTGGTTAAATTGTTAGCGTTTAATGTACAAGTGGAAATTTGGAGTTTTTTGAGCGGCTTATGGTCTAAAGTGTATTGAAATTGGGAACTAATATCTGTGCGAAAACGAAAACTCATCTGACTACTTGAAATTTGAATTTGTGTATTATAATATTTTATGATTTGATTTTTTCATTACTTAATCGTAATGGAATGAATTCAATGAATTGTGTATTTGAAATCTGTAGACAAAGAGTGGAAAAAACAGAATGTGAAATGCAAATTAATAATAATATAATTAAGTCAAAACAACTTTCAGGTTTAATTCCGATACGATCGATGAAATTTATTGCAAACCGATCGTTCGCACGATACAACGGAGAAATAATATTCTGGAATTGTTTCGCGATCGGGGACCATTTATAACTTTTAGAAAACCGCCTTTGCCATTTCGGTTCGACTGGATTGCGCGCCGCGACTAACGATAAGTGCCGCTAGGTGACGCGTTAACTTATAAATCGTCCATATTAGTTTTATCCAGGCTATAAATTGATAAATTTAACGCGTCATTAGTCTCACGTTTTGGCGTGCTTTCGTTTTGGTTTCGTTTTGAGGTTATGTACTGAGCATGACCTGTCGAACGCGTGCGCAAACCGGTTACCGGATATGCGCATGCGCGAGAAACCGATTTCTAATTAGCGTTTTTTATTTAAAACATGTCACTGAAAGAAATACATAAAACAAATATTATGATAAATAACTTCTAAAAGTTATTGTGTATAAAAAGCTGTATCTCTATCAATAAATAATAATTTTTTAATATTATTTGAATATTGCATAGAATATTAAATATAAAATATTTAATTAGTTATTTTCGTACTTTGTTTGACATTACTTGTAACGTTTTGAATTCATGCCTTAAAGAATACAAATATTTTATTTAATATTATTTAATACTATACAAACATGTCAAAAAATTGTAACAAATCATCATGGAAGATCTCTAAAATAAATAACAGCATTAAACAATTTTTACGACAAGATATCGCTCGAAGTTCTCATTTCGCGATCATTTCCAGTTTACAGCGACATTTTTCATCTCGTTTAAATTTCACTTTTCGATTTCTCAAACCAATTGTTCCCACACTCTGAAGCTCTTGTTGCTCGATAAAAAAAGTCCCACTTCCCAGCATTATTCGTCCGACTCTGATGAAGTGCGCCGCAGGCCCGATCGATCAAGCGCTCAAACTCGATCAATCCGTCGATCCGCTGCGATTTCCCGTGATATACAGTTTAACGATCGCGAACAGTTCACGCGAGAAATAAGCGCGGATCGAGTTGTATATATCACACGCGCGTCTGGAATGAACTCGTCGAGCGTCGCCGGAGCGCGACCGGCGCCGATCGATACGCGATCCGCAGCGCAGATCGTAGATCATTATCGGCTCGTGGATCGAATTGCGCGATTTCGGCCGATAATCGACGTTGGCTCCCATAACTATCTCTCGGGGCGTTCCGTCGCCAATTTTCAAAGCCATTTTTCCACCGCGATTAGACGTATTTATTGCGCTCGCAGTTACCCAATCGCCGAGACATTTCGCTGCTGAAAACGCGCGTTTCGCCATCGAATTGATATTCTGGGGTTCGTGGCGCCGACTCTCGAAATTTGCTGCGCGCGATTAGGATAATGATTGCGTTTGCGCAAATTTCTGGCAAGTTTCGTTGCGGCATTCCGAGGCAAAAGAAATTCTTTGCAAGTTTCAGATTTCTTTCGAGATCTTCTAAGATTTCTCTCGAGAACGAATAATTTTGTCAGAAATTGAACAATTACAAAATGAAATCTCAATTTTTGATTATTTTTGGCTGTGATGTCATCGGGGTTTGACCGATTTTTGGAAATAGTTGTGGCCAATAATTGAGACACATAGTAACTTAGAAATAGATAAAAGTCCAAATCAGTAACGATTAGTACGATGGATGCACCAGTGAACGGTCACTACCTAGTGAATGGTCAGTGCACTGGAATGACAAAGATAGACAATACGTTTTAAATGGGTGACTTTTCACTGGTGCAAATCTTAGCTGACCATTCACTGGTACCTTTACCCTATGTAGAATTGTTTAACTTTGAAATATATTAAAAGTATATTAATAAATAAGAAGATAAATCCATGGAAATAACAACCAAAATCAGATGGAAAATAGTCATTTTCGGTTCATTAATTTGGTCATGTACATCTAACAACATTTATTAAACTTTTTTTTCCTTTTATGTACAATAAATATTTTTTTATCGTGTTGGCATACATAATTTTACTGCAAACGGAATATCCGCTTTTTACGAAGTTAATATCACAATCAACGCGAAAGAAAAAAGTGTGCATTTGAAAATTGATCTCTGGTATGTTCTGATACAAAAATGAAGCCCGCGATATGGTTGCGCAACCCTGAAATTTTTAATCGCCGACGAGACGGTGCGAGATGACCTTCGCAGCCCTCGGTTGCGGATTACCAGAGCCGATGCACTGTCAGTTCAAAGTCGTGGCTCTAACAAATTTGATATAATTAAGATAAAAGTAATAAAATGTACGTACGAGTTCGT
This sequence comes from Ceratoteleas bidentatus, assembly GCA_022817645.1. Lineage (NCBI taxonomy): Eukaryota > Metazoa > Arthropoda > Insecta > Hymenoptera > Scelionidae > Ceratoteleas > Ceratoteleas bidentatus. The sequence goes on from JABFPB010002494.1 coordinate 8,935, forward strand.
AATGATTATACAACGAAATTCGTGAATCCGGACTTTCGTAAATTCAGATTGAAGTTTAACACGAAATTCATAAGTGACGCAATAATCTTTATCTAAGAATAATATTTCGAAATTGAATTTTAGTCCGAGAAAATTAAAAACAAACAACGACAAATGTAAGCTCGAAAAAGAAAAAAATGTAGAGCAGTTTAATTAATTAAAGGTAGAAGAAAATATATTTGGTCACGTACTGAGAGAAAGAGACTATTTGCTTCTTGCAAATAGTCTCTTTCGTGATTAACTTGATTAGCTTCCGAAAACCATACAAAACCTATACAAGAATTTTTGCTCGGCCTTTTCGTCAGACATAATATAAATTTAATTCCCCGCCATTAATTTATTTCGACGCCCAAACAACATTCTTCCCAGTCGGCCATTATTTTTCTGACCTTCCCCAAGCCACATCTCTACTTCCCGGCCATTTTTCGTCGCCGCCACGCAAATGTTCCCCGACTTCGACCGCATTTTATGCGCTGACCTCCGCGGCCCCGGCGGCCGCGTGTAATTCGCCGTTGAAAAATAATCGGCCGCCATACATCTCTGTTAAGGCGACAGAGTGGTGTCTTTGATCCCGTAACCCCCTTAAAATCGAACAACGCGAATGCATCATTGTGAGCTGCGCGAAACCTTATCTCGGTCCATTTGTAACGCGAGAACGAATGCGTGTACCCGGTTTTGCAATGTCCCACAGCGGATTTCGTGCGTGAGCCGAGGAGGCCGCGTAAATAGCCGCCGCGTGCCATCGCGGCTAAAGGAAACGGTTGATAAAATCGGCCGTTTCGCGCCTATGGCGACGCTTTCACCGCGCAACAACAGGTTGACGCCTGGAATACGCACGTCCCCCCGCGTTTAAACCTGACAAATTCATTTCCCGACACGCGAAACGATCTCTTATTGTGGTGCTCAGCCTCAATCAAGAGGCATTATAAAAAAGGAAGTGTAATTTTGAAGCAAGTTTTCAAGCACACATATTATACATTTACAGACAAAAGTACTGCGGCGCGCCAGACCCGGATCAGTAGCTTACTGTAATACGGTTTACAACTATTACCTGTTGAACATGTTAGTAATTTCTTCCTGGGTAAGGTTTAGGTATTAAAACATCAGTTAAATTTGAAACAACCCACACATACGACACATAAAAAATACATAATCATGCCCTTGTAGAAGTCAAATCTGTGAAAAAGTCTGGAAAAGTCTGACAGTCCTAATTATAAGAGGTTTTCAGAGTTTTCAGAGTTTTTCAGAGTTTCAAACAAAATACACTTATTTAAATCTCAGAAGAATTCCTCAAATTCTCTGAAAATCTCTAAAAAGGTCTGAAAAAATCTGACAGTCCTAATTATAAGAGGTTTTCAGAGTTTTTCAGAGTTTTAAACAAAATACACTTATTTAAATCTCTGCAAAACCCGACAAAATGGGAAAGAGTCTGGGTTCTGACCCATACTCTTACCTTACTATGTTGGCCACAGCTTTCCTGACTGTATCCAGATTATTCCCATATTATTGCCAGATTATATCCAGATTAGTTCCATACAGTTGCCAGATTGCATCCAGATTAGTTCCATACTATTGCCAGATTATATCCCGATTACTACCATACTAGAAAACCAGACGCTTACCATACTATATCCAGATTAATTTTTTTCACGCGGGTAGTTAATAAAAAATAAAAAATAACAGTACTTATTTTCATCGCTTCGAACATTCTCCCAGTGAGAAAATATATTGATTTAGCTAAGTGTAGTAATGAAATATCCTAGTTCTGGTAACTTCGAGTAACGTTTCACCTTAACATGGACTTTACCATGGTATCTTTGCATATCATTAAGAACTATCGTGAAGCCCTGACTTATATTTTTAGTATATAAACAGATAATGGCCAATAACATTTGAAGTTGAATTGATTCTACAGTTATCAAGTACTAGGTTTTTTGTTCAAATAGTAAAATAGAAAATTATCAGTAAATGTTACTACCATATTAAAAATTGTGTTTGGTTTTTGAATGTAGCTATTTCTTAAGTGCAATATTTTCAAACTATGATGAATCATTAGTTTCCATGTCTTCAACGTCTCTTCCAAATGAAAATGTTTTATTTTATGCAATTTATTTTCAAATATTACAATGCGCTTTTTTTAATATTGGCCATCTTTCTTGTTTATAGTTCTTCTGCATGTTTATAATATTAGATTCTTACAATAAGTTGTACAAAATCTGATTTCAGAGTTAAATTCAGAGAAGATGTAATCTTCTCAGAATGCGAGCGTTGGCAGATTTTACGTCGATAGTTAAACTCAATTAAACAATTGAACTTATTCGCGTTACCCAAGAATCGCTTGCGTGACGATTTCGCAGATCCTCGATGACGTTGACACTATCGCCTCATTATATCATTTGCACGAGTTAACCGTTTTCCGACGTTTTTATAAATCTACTACCGTGATATGTCGATGATAGGCGCACGCAGGAAACTCTAACAGAATAATTGACCTTCGTTTAATAATGATTCGATAATTGCCGGTTGTATCGTTGTGGCATAAATTGCCGCTGTTTGCCTTCCGTTCGCGCGAGATTCGCATTATCCGCAAGCTACTTTCCCATCTTCGATCGCAGGTAATACACAAGAAACCATTTTTTGCAGAAAACGCGGAATTTAACTTTCTCTAAATCTATACTGGTATGACTCCTGCATCGAACGAAATGTCTGAATAATGCATTTTTCTCAAGTTTGGTTAAATAGTGCCACTATCATTCGACCACCTGTATGATTTTATAATAGATATCGTTTCCCGTGTAACTCCTGAGGAATGGTCGAAAACAATTGGATCATTTTTGTTTCTACCGGAAGATTTATTGCGATGTTTTAACGTTCATAAATCAGATAGCCATTCGAACCTGAAAAATGCCATTTCCCTGTTAATGACTAATATTAACCTGTGCATTGCTATAAATCAATCCGATAATGATGATGTGTTCAGCCATCCGCCAGATGTTTTCCCCTATAATACTTAACCTCAATTAGCCTAGACGTAATTGGAAGTCATTGGCCATGTTTCAATATAATTATGTTCGATTCAATATAATAAACCTCCGTTTGTTGTCGGAGGGAAATCGGTTCGTTTGGGACAAATGGAAAACAGACGTTAAATTGAGTTTCAAGTAACTGTCCGTAGTTAGAGATTCATTACGTATGCCGCAATTTGTAAAATTGTTATAAATTCCGGGTAAGCCGATTTATTCTTTACAGTCTTTTTAATTATTTTGTTTTCAAATCCGCGCTTTGCAACGACGATGAAAATAGAATTGCTCGAATAATTTACCTTCATTGCAAAAATTCCTCAAGGTTAGACGTCTTAATTAAGATACTTCGTGGCTTATTAAGACTACACGTGTCTTACTCTCTATCTCATTTATACATAGTTTCTTTAAGACCTCCCTAAGGGAGCACATCGGTTGAATCAACGTTGATTCAACCGATATGTTCCCTTCGGGACCTAACGCTTCTGAAAAATAAGGACAAAAAAGTTTTAATTAATACGCTATTTTTACAATGTTGTTAGAGCGCGCTAACTTCGAAAATGTTTCAAGTTCCCACATGAGCCTCGATCACGAACACCTCTAAATTATATAAGCGTCGCCTTATGTTTTATTATTCATCGTAATTACGAAAATTCCGCACGACCGACCAATCTCCATTAGAAAAAAGTGCGCTGATAAATAAAGTCAGCGCGCAAAAGGGCCGCGAGAAAGTCGTGTCGCAAAACTTCGCAAAACGGTAAGTGAGCGACAGTGTTGCCCGATGGTTGTCAATAAGTTTGCCAATGGTATCGCGGAATGAATAACTCAGTAGCCAGCGATTTGAATTTTTATTGGGAAATTTGCACGTTTTGCGACGATGGCGTGATTATACGTTCGCGGCTGCGTTGCACGAATAATCCGGCGACGTTGCGCAAGCAAGGCATTAACGAGGCGCGCGGATGATGGCCGTTTTAATAAGGCTCCGCGCACTTTTTTGTCCCCGAACGTCGGCATCCCGGCAATGTTCGAGATAACGAGACGGTCGATAATAACGCTCGGTAGTCCGAAAGCATTCTTCGGCCCGTTTGCGGCCCTTGTGATCGATCCCTCGTCCAGTTTTCGCCGCGCGCGCTATAAATTACAGCGATGTCTTTATCGGTGCACATACATTTCGGTCGGCCGCAGGGAACGCTGCTTCGGCTCGAGCCGATTGTTTTACAAATTCGCACGGCTTAAAGGGACAAGGATCCTTTGGGACCAAATGAATTTCGGGCGAAGAAAGTTCGAGTGGAAAAGCAGCAAAGACTGGTTTATGAGTGTAATTATATGGGGTTTCGTAAAGTAAAATTTCCCTATAAAATTCGATATGAAAATTCATATGCAATGTTGTTCAATATACAATTCCATAAGTATATCGATACTCTTAGGTAACCTAAAAAACTTAGCCGCTGAGGTAGCTCATCTCGTATGGGACTCTATTAAGGGGGTATATACTTTCTAGACGGGAAAATGAACTATTTTCAAGAATTTTGTTTGCCCCAATTAAAAGAGGTATTTATTTGCGGTTTGGGGGAAATGAAAGAGACACACTCTTAAAAATATCAATTCCACCACAAGAGGAATTACTTCTTGTTGAAATTCATCTTGTGGCAGTCTTATTATGACTAAAACAATGCACTAGTTGTTCAAGACAACAGCTTATTCGTTGCCATCTAAACTTATATGCTACTTTGAGAAAAATTAAAAAGGATGACCGAACACGAATCCGGCTGTCACAGGAGGATTTTCCCTCTCAATAATCGATGCCGGGAATACCGGTAAGTGGCGCGCAGGCGCGCGTGTGCTTTTGTCGTTCCTAACCTCAGTAACTTGGTATCATTTCCTATGTTGGCACAATCGTTCGTGATCATTTGTGATGAGAAGCGAATCATCGCGGGGTGCCATGAAATCTTCCTGTGACAGGAGGAATCGATGGAAGTAGATTTTCTTTTTTCATGGCAAAATATTGACACGATTTTCCACCTGTGATAGCCGGATTCAGATTGGTCTAACCAGATCTTTTTAAGAGTGTATGTTTCAACTATAATTACGAATTTTTTTATTCAAGTGTGAAAATGTATTCTGCTCTTAGTGACGAAATCCTTTTTCAAAATTTTCATTTGGGGCAAAATGGCGGCCTCTAGAAAAAAATCGATTTTCGGGGTACACATTTTTCTATTTAAATTACAACAAATTATTAACAATAAAGTAAATCGAAAAAACAAATTCGTCCCTAAGAGCTAAATTACTAATAGATTAAGTGTGCAAAGTTTCAGAAAGATTGCTCTATGCGTCTCTGAGTAATCACTGTTACTGATTTTGAAAACATAGTTTCGAGAAAAACGCATTTAAAGTTTTGGAACAGTTTCAGACTTTCTGGTACTTACATGCAATTATCAATGCCTGGACCATAGCCCAAGTTTTCTGCACACTAAAAATTTCGGAAGTCCAATTACGGTACATAAAATCGAATTAAGGTACAAATACCGTAAAAGTAATGTATGTTGAATACATTGATAAGATACGGTTTCAGTATTTTGTACAGTAAATTTAAGTCACGTGCCTGAAATAAACTTCCAGTATTTGCATTAAAAGTGCATTAATTTTACGGACATTTTTAATAGTGCAACCAAGTTTTTTTGTAAATTGTTGAATTTCTCTTCATTTTGTGTTGAATTCTGGCTTTCTTCATAGCATGCTAGTTACGTTTCTACCTGCGCGCCGCTCTGAAAGGCCTTTTTGAGTGCTCGACGGCCGCGCGAGATAAACTGTTATAGTTTCAGTAATGGGAAGTATTTCGGTTTACCCTTTTTACACAACATTTGTTAAGAGTTTAATCTATCGAAAAATGCAAACAAATTTTTTTTTCGATTTTTTGAAACCGAGAAAGGTTTTCACCCCCTTAATATGGAATATATTCTTTGCATCCATTGGATTCACACATAGATTAGATGGTTCCACACATGGATCAGACGTTCCTTGGTTCCACGCGTCGGTCAGATATCAGTCAGATATCGGTTCGTCAAAGAATTTAATTTCCTATTTCTTTATTTATCTTTCCTATTTTTATTTCCATTAGCACTCATTTAGTTTATAACCTATACAAAATTCCTTTAGCCAATGGAATAGAAATTGTCCATCATATATGTCGGGAAATAATCTACAATTAGAGAATTCAAGGATGAGAATCAAAAGTTTCACCTAGTTCGTCTGCGTGGAACGTAACTCTTCATTACCATCCGCGCTCCGGTTATCCAATAGCTCCGGTCATTATACAACGGCCCGATTCCCTTCAACTTTACAACAAACGTTATAAAAATTCCGCGCGCCGACTTCTGCCTGGCCTTTTCCATTTTCGAGCCAAACACACCGCGCCGTAAATCACTTTCTTTCCGCGAGACTCGATTTTTAATTAATTTTCGCAACGGGTAAAATTTTCGTCCGTAACCGTAGCTCGCGAGCTATAATTAGCCTAACCAGCCGCGCACGCAGCACGCGGAAAGACAAATTGTGCGCGCTAATTGTACCGTGCGGCTCGGGCGCTCGATTTATCGACTCCGTCGAAAAGTCAGTCGCATTTCCTCGTTCCAGGATCGGCGTGACAAAACGGCTCCCGATCGTCCGATCCGTCAAATGTGAAAGCGTCGTCGAAACGGGTTTTTTCGTCGTCGCTTTTTTCGCGAAACGACGAAAGCCGAAAAAACGTTTCCGCGGAATCGTATCGGGTCGCACGCGGTTTTGCAATTAACCGGCCGACATGAAATGCAAATCCGCGGCGGCCAAGTGTTGCATTACAACGAAGGGAAAAACGCGGACCAAGTTGCAAATATCGTTTCAATTATTCCGCGCGACGACATAGGTGTAGAACTCGTTATTCAAATGGGCACGCGATCGCTATCGCACGCGTGATACGAACACACGAATCGGTTTCTCGGCGGTATCGCGTATAAATATTCAATTAATGGATTCGTTGGAGCGCCGGTCACCACGCGGAATTATGAGAGGGATCAATTGTTCGGGGCGAACTTTCGCCGCTGACGGTAATTGATCTGTTCGGTCGAATCGCGGCGACTCGGAGCGTTTAGGTGGAAATAAATGGCGAGCGCGAGTGGCATGTGTTTATGCGGCCAGCTGATTTATTGTAGCATTTAATGAGTCTTGCGAGGCAAGACCGAACTAAGTGGTTAATGGGTATTAATGCTGAAGGTTTTTCTGATAGTAGTTCGAGAGGCGAAGGACGACGAAGTGGGGGGGAAGATGAGGACGGAAAACGATAAAACATTGGTATGACTGGTGAGAAAAGGAAAAAGGAAAATGAAATCTCAAGGATAAAGTGCTGTGAAACATTGATTAAAAAATGGATCAACGAGGAAATGAAATCGATTTCGATTAAGTTTTGATCGTTTGATTCTAATGTGGTTGTAACAAGCGAATCAGAATTTAATCAGTGTTTGATATAGTCACGAACAGTGTGTGACAAAAAGTAGTCAGATTGACAAAATGTTTGTACTTGTAGAAATACTTCGTCGATAACTGCGATGAGATATACAAAACATTTGAAAATAAAAAAAAATATTTTTCGTTTTCAAAAGACGAACCGTATTTAAAAAAAAATCTAGCAACAGTATGGCCCAGTATGGCAACAGTTTGACGTAGTATGGCAATAGTATGACAACAGGCCGGCTCATGATCGCGAGCCAACACCCAGAGAAGTAATTTATTAGTTCCAAATAAATTCACTTTACCATAACTAAATAATTTATTTGAAGTGGTATCAAATAAATGTATACTTAATGCAAATAAATACATATTTGTAGCAAATAAATATATTTACTTACACCAAATAAGGATTCATTAGTTCCAAATAAATCTGCATTTAGCGCAACTAAATTTCTCCAAATAAACATATTTATTCGAGATAACTAAATTATGTTTCTCAGTGAACCTGTTACCTTTCCGTTGCCAATCTGTTGCCATCCCGTTGCCATACTATTGCCATACTACTGGCTGACTCGTAGTCTGGCATTGAAATGGCAACATGATGGCAAAAGGATGGCAACAGTATGGTTCGCGATCATGTACCAGACTTGTACATTCTACGCGGGAACATAAAGAATTGTTTAAGGGGACTCCCAAGACAAAAATGATGACTTTTTACTGAAACTGTGAACAATATTTTATTGCATTTTTGTATAATCTGAAGTATCCTCTTTCATGCGATGAAGCTCATTTTTTGTAAATGCGAAAGGAACTTGTTCAAACTTACCAGTTTTTAAAGAAAAACTCGGAGCATGAAAGCATCGAATTGATGCTTTCATGCTCTTAGAGGCTAAGAAATGATGTCATTTTATTGGAATGATGGAATTTGATTTAATGTTAAAGTAAATATGCTTGAATTTAAAAGTCGGACTTTGAAATTCAAGCATATTTACTGGCAACTGAATTAAAGTAAATATGATTGAAAACTGACTATTTACTGTGCCCCCTTTCCATTACAGATAAAAATAAAAAAATATTTCCCAATCAGTTTAGATCACGTACGCTTTTAAACCTAAAGGCGCTGCAGGAAGAACGGTTTCAAACTGCAATTAGAACAAAGCATCGAACTATCATCTCCGAGCAAAAACGGAACCCCGAGCTAATCGGCCGGCAAATCTTGCGCGTTCGGCCAATTTCTTCGACGCTGACCTGAAAAGTGCGATTAGAAACGTGCAACAATTACATCGCCACGGATTATCAAAAATTATTACAACAATGGACCCGATCGGTTCCCATACCGCGCGGATGATCATTCGTTTCGATTTCTCGAAGCGGATTGATGATGAAAGGAAGATCGAGTCGGAAAAAAGAGGGATTTTTTGTCGCCAACCGGCACGGACCAATAACGCGCGGTCTCATTAAATTCGAATGCGCACTACGCGAGGTTGGCCTGTACGTGTTCGCGAATGAAAATAGCGTAGTTTTGCGCTTCTTTTTAACGCTTTCTGCACCGGGAGAAAGGATAAGCCGCGTTATATTTCTATAAGCGATAGATGGGTTGGGATATTAATCAATAACTTATTAGAGTGTATCCAGCGGGCGAAAGGCCAAATCGAAACACTAAATATCAAAGTACAAAACTGTTTGCATTGAGTCGAGTTGATTGAATCGGGATGGTGGGAGCGGCGAATTATTTATCATGAAAACGCGCCTCGATGGACTTTCATTTATTTTTCCACGTACGTCGGTGCAAGACAAATTTGCGCAAATAATAATGTTTGTGCAAACGGACAGATAGTCGTTGGTAATGAAAACTTTTTCATGAAAGACTGTCAGACCTAGTTCGTAAATGTCGAAGTATGGACTGTGCATTTGTGTATCATTTTGAAATAAAATGTAGACCAGAAGAGTTCTATAGATTATTGTACATTAAACAATACACTGAGAGAAAATTTTAATAACCGTTACCACTTTTTTTGTAACCGTTACTAGAAAAATGTGACAAAACGCATTTTGCCTTCTTTACTAAAGTTGTTGTAACTGTTACAAAAACTTTGGATTCCAGAGTTTTTATACACTCTAAAAAATAATGGCATCCAGCAAGTGGAATTCCACTTGAATTTTTGGGTAATCGGAAATTCCACCTGCAGTGATTCGAATTCCACTTCCCACAGGTGGAAGCGGCATGTTGGAAGTATAACATCCCCCTTCGTTGTTCTGAATCCGTCAAATAGACAGTATAAGTATGAGGGAAGTGGAAGATTTTTTAGTGTGTAGGAATTATTAATAGCACTTATTTGATTAATCATATAAATCATCCATAAATCGGCTTTAGATGATATAAATTACACTTATCTCCAATGTTCATCATAGAAGTCAATCAATACTCGACAAACAAAACAAACAAACTTCTCTTAAATACTAACAATTATTAACGATCCGCCAAAGTGTCGTTCGAATTAAGCAGCTCCGCTCCGGCGGTATTTCTATTTATATCTACATTGTTTTTTTTTGCGCCTTTACACAGTCTCGTCGCGTATCACCGAGACGATAAATCTGCAGCCCGATAGCATAATTCGCATGAAAAGAGCGTCGAATGCAAAAATAATAAGACCGGGTGCAACCATTATTTGCAACGCATCATAAAAAAGTGAATTATGAGCGGGGCCGCGATTATTCGCCGGATGAAAGTGAAAATTGAGCGAGCGCCGTAATTAAAAATACGCGCACCCGTGATAATTAATGCCGGCAAATTGATACGTCGCTGAGTTTAATAAGGCGGCAAACAAACGACTAATCTTGGACATTGATCTGCGAGGGAATGAAAACTTACATCTTGTCCTCTATTTTGTTGTTCATTTGCATGGAAAAAATGAACGCAATTTAGTTAATGCAATGAAAACAAACGATTTGATAAGGATAAGTGAGGAGAAACAAAAACATTATTGCAGAAAAGAAGATAATCGAGTTATCTGATTATAATATACACTGCTAATAAGGCAAAGGGGGCTTCGCCCCCCTGAGCGCTACGCGCTCCGACCCCGGAAGAAATTTTGTTTACCTAAAAAACATTTTTATCTTATGATATGTAGTTTATAAATGTTAACTTAAGGAACATCAATTTAAACGTCCACACTGAGAAAACCATATTGTAACGTTAACAATTTACATTGTAATCGTTACATTGTGACATTGTAAAAGGTTTCTCTCATTTAGCCAATGAGAGAGCTCGATTTATTTGTTTCAGCCAACGAGTCAGCTTGGTTCATTTGTTTCAATCAATAAACGCTTCAACAATTTTACTATGCAGATAGTTACAATATGTACAATTTCTTTTTCTCAGTGCAATACTCATAAACATCCCGCGTGGAAAAAATCAGTTAGGCAAGAGTGCGGCAAGAGTATGGCAAACAGTCTGGCAACCATCAGGCAACCGAAAGGCAACGATACGGCAAATGT